>BMAO01026867.1:0-23178 GCA_019973975.1 Trichonephila clavata | reverse complement strand
AGAGACGGAATCTACTATACTAATACGGGACTCATTAGAGGCCCCATAAACGAAGAGAATAAATACACTTCAGGCTGTTAATTAATATCCATTGAAGAGCAAGACTAATTCCAGCAACCATGTAATTCTGGCTCCAAATATCAAACTCAAGGATAAATTAAACAATAAATAAATGATAGTTTAAAAAACATGCTTTTATTTTAGATCGAACTAAAAAATGAAAAATAAATTATAGTTTAAAAAAAACTGAAGAACACGCTTTTATACTGATTCGAACTAAAAAGTAAAAAAAATGATTCTTAATATAAGAATAAAATGATGAACGAGAAAATTAATGTCATTGGGGGTAAAAGCGTGGGGTGCTTTGCACTACATTTTTACACTAACTCAGCATTTCGGAATAGAAGTTAGAAACTATAACAATTGATATATTTATAGAACACTCCGTGTTTTTACCCCCAATGACATTAATTTTCTCGTTCATCATTTTATTCTTATATTAAGAATCATTTTTTTACTTTTTAGTTCGATTCAGTATAAAAGCGTGTTCTTCAGTTTTTTTTAAAACTATAATTTATTAATTCCTATTATTAGTTCACTCACTCCCTATATATATATCGTTCAAATTTTCAATCGTTAATAAGATACTTTCTATTCATATATTCAAAGTAGGAATTTTTTCAAAGTAGGAATCATTTTTTTTTATATTGCTTTTTTAAAAAGAAAAAGGTAGAGAAATAATTGATTGGTGTATGAATGAAATAGACTAGGGTACTGTTCTAGAATTTTACCAAAGGTTCTGTGAAAAAATTTGGGGAAAAAACCGATTTTGTTCAAAACAAAAACTTCAATCGAATAAAACATTACAAATTTTTTTCTCTGTTAGAATATACTTTTAAGATTCCTTTCATTTAGTCAAGCGAACACTTTAGACAACGATATTCAAAACATGCAATATTAAAAAAAAGGTACCTACTATCAGTTCAAACAAATTTCATCCAAATTTATTTACAGGTTTCCAAAGATATGGGAAGTCGTTAAATAGAGAGAACTTTTTTACGTGAGTAAAGGGGAAGGAAGGAGGAGGATGACATGAGTAAAGGGGAAGAAAAGAGGGGGATGACATTCTGCAGGGTAACAGAGCAAAGCAATTTTCTCGCCAATATCGGCGCTTGCTTTGAATACGATGCCAAACATTTCATTTTCTCCGTTGATGTAGAAGTATTCGCATGGTATAAGCTGGCTTCTTGTCGAAAGCATATTGGATAGATAAAAAACTATATATTACCATCTTTCGAAATTGCAAGTTTAAATACATGCTACAAATTTATTTGTTCAATATTTTTTAAATAAAAAGTTGAATTATGTAATTGCATGGTAAGTAATACGATTACGAGTAGAAAGCGCTCACATTCTTGTTTATGATTGTTTTTTGAAGCTCCGGGTTTTTAACGAAAACATATTAGATTAATTTAAATAAACGATCCCTCATGACCCAGAAATTCCAAAAGGTTATGAATAAGTATTTCAAATAAAACCAAGAATGATTTAAGAGGCGATCTTTCAAAAATGTAATTACTGTAAGTCGAAAGGGTAAGTAATTTGATACAGAATAAAAAGCGTTTACTAAAGTGATTTGTGTGTGAAATGCTTGTTTTCAGATTAAATTTTCTGTATTACATAATACAATGTTTGATTATAATTGTTTATTTCGATAGCTCTAACACGTAAGTGGACTGAAGAGTCTCTTACACATAATATTCATGACACACAATCACGACACAGTTTTCTTGTGGACTTGCGTTTATTAATTTCTCGTAATTTCTGTACATTTACATTGGAGTTGCAGGGCATGCGCAGTTCAGGCTGCGCAATTGGGATTGCGCAGACACAGTTTATACATACATTACTACAGACACAACAACACACTCTACTCTTTTAGGCAAGTGGCGTGGAAATTACGGAGTTCCTATCCCCTTTAGGGGATGTACCTCCTCATCAGAATATTTAGGGATATTTACATAAAAATGGAGTTACTTAAAATTAAAAAGAGAGAAAAATAAAGAGAATTTAGGGGGAAAATAAATGGGCAATGGCGTAATGCCTGCTAGGAGAAAAAGTGGGCGGATGAAGTCCGCCCACCCAGGTACAATGCACCCAATCAGCGGCTTCCGCTGTTGGGCGTGATGGATAGGCACACTCAATCGAGCGGCCGGTACGAGGGGAGAATCGGACAGCTGACGCTGTGAGAATTCCCGAAAAATGAAAAATTAAAATGGGAGAGTTAAAGCAGTTAAAAATTTTAAAATTAAATTATTTTTAAAACTTATTTGGAACCAACTTGCTCAGATGCCAAAAACAAAAAACTTGTCATGTCAGATGCGAACGGGCAATGGGTCAGCTCGCGGTAAATAAAAAATGAGAGTGAATGAAGTCATTTACAAAAACAAGACGGTTAATAAAGAAAAATCCAGTCGTAAAGAGTACCGGGTTTCCCAGAGAGCCGATGACATATTTGATTTGACTGGGAAAAGGTAAAAAACAAAAGCTAAAAAAGAGAGGTCCCGTGCTACCATCTCGTGGTCGGGATAAAAAGTAGAGAGTGAACTGAGCGCAAAGATGGAATTTGAGGGCCACCCTCTCGATTCCGGGCCGCGTTAGTTCATTCTACAGAAACTTAAAAAATGAAACTTCAAAACAAATTTAACTGAAAATACAAATCAATTTAGAGTAAGTTTTTAAACCCTACGCCTTTTGGCGTAGGGGAAATTTACAAATTGCTGATCAAGAATGGCCCTTGGCCTTTTAAGTGAAGAGGAAACAGCCGGGTCGTAGGCTGGCTGGTTTTGGATAAGTTCATTGGGAACTTGAGGAATTTTATTAAAAAATTTTTTGGAGATGAGTTGGATATATGGAAGGGTAGGTTTAACATTTAAATCGCGGTAAATGACTTCATTTCTGATGAACCAGGGAGCACTGACTATTTGTCTTAAAATTGAGTTGGTGAGCCTGTGCAACTTTCTAATGTGGCACATGCCCGCGGCTGCCCAGATGGGAGAGCCGTAGAGCATGACCGGGCGAATGATAGAGTTAAAGAGCAAAACCTTGTGCCTGATCGCTAGTTGGCTCTTATTAGAGACACGCCTTTTGAGCATAGAATGAACGGTGTTCGCTTTTTGGCGAGCCTGTTCGATATGATGGGCGAAAGTTAATTTTGCGTCTAAAAATAACCCTAGGTATTTGTAAACATTTACCCAGGGGACGGGTTGGCCAAAAATGGTGACTGGGGTTAGGCCCAATGGTAATTGATTTCTTCTCGTGAACATGAGACAGGCACTTTTGGAGGCGTTAACTTTAATTTTCCAGTCCGTGAGCCAGAGCTCTAGCAAAGTGACGTATTGTTGAAGATTAGAGATTACCACGGAAAATCTCTTATCTTGTGATATAATGGCAGTGTCGTCCGCATACATTGCTAAATGGACGAAGTTAGGTTGCGGGATATCATTTACATACAAGTTGAAGAGGAGCGGTGAGATCAGAGACCCTTGCGGGATGCCGCTTCTGATTGGTCGAGGGGAGGAGAGAATTTTATCAACTCTCACTCTGAATGAGCGCGCGGAAAGAAAGTTATTTATGACCTTGATCAGGGGAGCCGGAAAATCAAGTCGTATGAGCTTGATTAATAAGCCATCGTGCCAAATTTTATCAAAGGCTTTGGCTACGTCCAGAAAAAGTATACCCGTGGCTTCGTACTTGCCGTAGCCATTGTGAATCAACTCCGTTACCCTGAGCAGTTGATGAACTGTCGAGCATTCGGGTCGAAAACCGCACTGCTGGGGTATCAGTAAATTTGCAGCAGCGCAGTGTTGATTCAGGCGTCGGAGAAGTATAAATTCGTATACTTTGCACAGACTACTTAAGAGTGAGATCGGACGGTAATTTTGAGGAAGGTCAGCATTTTTGTCTGCCTTCAGGATAGGGATGACCACGGCTGTTTTCCAGGTATTGGGGAGTAATTTAGCTTTAAGAGACAATTGCATAGGAAGGTGAGGAAAATTAAGAACTTGAAAGGTAGATTTTTGAGCATACGATTTGAAATTTGATCAAGGCCCGGGGATTTTTTCAACTTCAACTTGTTTATGAAAATTAATATCTCCGTGGGCGTGGTGTGGTCGATTTCTTGGGAGTGTTGGGTAGAGAGGAAGTTCTCTACCTCTGTGTGTGAACGTTGGATGAGGTCTTCATCTCCAACGTCGTGGTTTGGTTCGAACTGGGTCTGCAAGCTATCTGCTAACACTTCCGCCTTTTCAATAGGAGTGATAGCTGTACTGCCTAGTGCCCCCACAAGGGGGGGAATGGCTTGAAAAGGCTTACGTAAGAGGGAGGATTTCCTCCAAAGAGTGTTGTCAAGAGGCGAGAGTTCCTCAATGTGTTTTTCCCACTGAGAGCGGGAAAAGTGTTGAATGTCCTTTGCTATCTCACGGCTGAGGCTACGGAATTCTGAGTATGAAGCGGGACATCTATTTCTCTGCCAAATTTTCCGCAGCCGGTTTTGCTGACGAATTTTTGTTTTAATTTCTGGGGAGAGAAACTTCGGAGGAGTATTAAATTTAGGTTTTGAAGCCTCAGCGAAAGCTTCGGAAAATTTTTGATTGAGTTGGCCGATGGCCAATTCTACATTATCTTTGCTGGTGAGGTAGATAGAGGGGAGGGGTTTATTACTTAAAACATACTTGAAATTGTTCCAATTTGTAATTAACTGCTCTGGATTTTTGATTATGGAGGTATTTAAATTTAATTCTAGGATAACGGTGTAGTGATCAGAGCTGAGATCGTTAACAACTCTGATACTGAAATTAAAGGGGATGTGTTTAAACACAGCCAGGTCAATGATAGAGCCGCGACGCCCCGGTCTGGGAGCGTGCGTGAAGGTTTGGGGGGCGACAATTTTCGCTCCCCTAAGACTGCTAGTTAGGTTACGCAGCTGTTGCCCGTATCTAGTCGACCTGGGATTGTGCCAGCTCGTGTGAGCTGCGTTAAAGTCACCAGCAATAATTAAATTATTTCCGGAATTAAAAACTTTTTTTTAAATCCTCCGAAGGGAAATTTAGGCGTGCGATCGTTCTGATGTACGCCGAGATAATATTAATGGGTGGGAAATTATTAATTTTAATTTGCACACAGATAGCGCTTCGTATGCCGTGAACTGACATACCGCCCCACATTGCACTGGTTACACCATGCAATCACTGTATTAATAATTTACACAAAATATATCTAAATTGTTAATCACTCAAATTCCACAAAAGACACTTAAAAAAATGCACTACATCATTGAAAATAAATTTTAAAAAAAATTCACTTGAATTGATTAAAACACACAAAAAAAATAAATTTTATCAATAGTATTTAATCATTTGGCATTGGCAAAACACAAACTTTAGATATGGCTCTTTTACAAGTACTAAATTGAGTTTTCACTTTAACTACACGAATATTGTTATCGACTCCTAAATAAACTTGAATAATTCTTCCTAATAACCACTTGTATGGTGGCAAATTCTCTTCAATTAAGAGTACTAAATCTCCAACTTTTACATTATTTTTTTCGAACATCCATCTGTTCCTTTGTTGCATTTGATTAAGATAATTGCGATGCCAAAATTTCCACATTAATTGCACTATTCTAGTAATTTTTTCCCATTTCTTAAGGTAATTCTCCTTTATATTTATTAAGTTGGGCTCAATAATAGAATTCAAGGATCTATTAATCAAGAAGTGAGCAGGAGTAAGAACTTCAAACTCATTCTCATTAGCAGACAAGGGGCAAAGAGGTCGAGAATTTAACATACCCTCGATTTGAACTATTACGGTTAAAAATTCTTCATAAGTCAAATTTATTCCCTCATAACTCTTTTTAGATGATATTTAAATGATTTAATAGCAGCCTCCCATAGACCACCAAAGTTGGGGGATCTAGGGGGTATAAACTTCCACTTAATGCCTTCTGCCGCTAAGTACCTAGCTAATTGATCATCTGGTTTGCTAACCATTTCATGAAGTTTTTTAATTTCCCTATTAGCTCCTACAAAATTTTTAGCGTTATCAGAAAATAATTTTGCACATTTCCCTCTTCGTGCAATAAATCTTTTTAAAGTCGCAATAAATGCATCGGAAGTTAAATCATTCACTACTTCTATGTGTACAGCTTTAAACACAAAACAGATAAATATACAAACATAGATTTTATGCAAACTTCCTTTGCGTTGGCTTTTGTTTTTTATGAAGAAAGGACCACAAAAGTCGACACCCGAGCAGTTAAAAGGGTAGTCAGTGGTAACCCTTTCCTTAGGCAGATTGCCCATTATTTGAGATGTTATAACAGGTTTACATTTAAAACAGATTATACATTTATGAACAATTTTTCTACAAAGATTGCGACCATTGAGAGGCCAAAATTTTTCGCGAACATAATTCAAAAGTGAAAAAGCACCAACATGAAAGTATTTGTTATGCAAATATTCAATTATCATACATGGCAGTTTATGGATTTTAGGCAAAATAATTTGATGTTTTTGATTAAAAGGAAAATTTGTATTACCTAATCGGCCACCCACTCTAAGCACTCCATCTGAATCCAAAAATGGATTGAGACTTTTCAACTTACTTTTTGGTAAGATAGGTTTTTGTTTTTCTATACATTTTATTTCTACTGAAAATTCTTGCCTTTGTACACTTTTTATTAAGAAGATCTCTGCTTTCTCCAATTCATCTACTGTTAGTGGGCCACTGGCTTTGACCTTCCTCCTCAGGTTGTTTACGAACCTAAAAATATAACTTAAGATACGCAAAATGGTTAAATAGTTATTACTAAGGTTACACAAATTGTTCACAAAGTCATTCACACAAATGTAAAAAAGTGGCACTTCATTCTCAAGTTTTTCATGGACACTGTTCTTCAGTTCTGAATTGTACGCATCGTTGTTTTCCCTAATGTTCACAGGTTTGTTCGGATAATCACTGCCAGATAGAAACTCTGGACCGTTCCACCACATTTCTTGGTTCAGAAGTTTGTCAGGATCTACTCCACGAGAAATCAAATCTGCAGGATTCTGGTTGGATGGCACATGTTTCCATTGCCGTACAGGGAACAATTCTTGAAGCTTAGCAATTCTATTCGGCACAAATGTTTTAAGGTCCATCGGTTCTTTTTGTAGCCAAGACAACACTATCATTGAATCAGTCCACAGATAAACTTTAACTGATTCCAGCTTCAAGGCATCAATCACTCTTTTCACAAGTTTGGACAAAAGGACAGCGGCGCACAGTTCCAATCTTGGAAAAGTTAGACTCTTAATTGGTGAAACTCTCGATTTGCTAGTAATTAATCTCACTAACGTCACTCCCGAATTATTTTTTGATTTGCAATACACTGCAGCTCCATAGCAGCGCTCTGACGCATCAGAAAATCCATGAATCTCTATAGATGTAGGATTCTCAATTACTACACGTCTTTGGATATTTATGTTATTTAGGCTCTCTAGCCCAATTAACAACTGGTGCCATTCATCATACACTTTCTTTGGGAGTGGATCTTTCCAGTCAATACTAAGTCTCCAAAGCCTCTGCATAAACATCTTGGCGTTGGACACCACGGGTCCCACAAGACCCAAAGGATCAAACAGTCTCGCAATAGTTGACAAAATGCTTCTCTTGGTATACGAATCACAAAGTATCACGTCAATTTTAAACGAAAAAGTGTCTCTTCCTGGGTCCCAGGACACACCTAAGGTTTTGGTCTCATTTGGTCTAGAAAAATTGTAGATTCCATTTATACTCTGCGAAAGTTCAGGATGATTTCCCCTGATTTTATGCAATTCCATGCCTGCACTTTTCAAAATTTCAGTTAACTGATATCGTAGCTCCTTAGCCTCTTCTAAGGTGTCCGCCCCGCATAACGCATCGTCCATGTAGAAATTGCTTCGAAGGACTGGTGCTGCTATCGGGAATTTATTTTCTTCATCATAGGACAATTGTTTCAATGTTCGTTGCGCTAAGTATGGGGCACTGGTCGTCCCGTACGTGACTGTTTGAAGCTCATATGTTTTTACTCGGTCGTGTTTATTGTCCTTCCACAATATTTGTTGCAGATATCGTTGTTCGGAATCAATTAGGATCATTCGATACATTTTTTTAATGTCCGCAGTCAGGGCATATCTGTAAGTACGGAATCTAATCATCTGGGCATATAAGTCATCTTGGATGACTCCTCCATTATACTGAATATCATTCAGTGATAATCCATTATCTGTAGGACTAGACGCATTGTAGACCACTCTCACCTTAGTAGTACTTTTTTCGGGTCTATAGACGCCATGATGAGGTAAGAAATAGTTCATCTTCGAATTATTTTCTCCTACTTTTACTTCTTTCATATGTCCCAATTGTTCATATTCGTGCATGAATTCTCTATACAATTTTAGATATTGTGGATCCCTTTCCAATCTAAGCCACAATGCATTTAATCGTTTGAGAGCAATGCCCCTGGAATTCCCTAAACAATTTGGATCACCCTTAAGGGGCATTTTAACTATATACCCGTCCCTCCTCGTCTCTAGAATGTGTTTTCATAAAGTGTTCCTCACATAAACTAGCCTCATTACTTTTTGTTTGCACTATCTCCACATTTTCTACTTCCCAAAATTTTTGCAACGTTTTATTTAAATCCTCGTCCTTAACTAAACCGCAATGAACTTTAGTTTCATTAAATGAATCTACATTACCACTTACAACGTAACCAAAAACCGTGTTTTGTAAAATTAGATCTGAATTTTTTATCTTAAATTTTTCCGGTCTCAATAGTTCAAAAAATATTTCTGCACCTAACAACATGTCTATTTTATCTGGAATATTAAAACGATCATCAGCTAATTCCACTATATCTGAAAAATTAACACTAGTATTAAACGTATTACTTGGAATAAAATCTGTGATTTTCTTAACTACTAACATATTTAAATCCTTCACGAATGTATTATTTTTATTTGAAATTGTCGTTTTAACGCAACCGTTAACAATCATAGATGCATCATTTAAACATGAGATCAAAGTATTAATCTTTTCACTTTTCAGTTGTAATTTATTGGCGCACTCCTTAGTTATAAGACAAACCATACTGCCTCCATCTAACAAACACCTACATTCATGCCAATTCGAATATTTATCTTTAATTAATACGCGAGCTGTGCTCAGTAAGCATCCTTTAATTTTGTTATGACTAAATGTAGTCGCCACGATTTCTTGCTTGTTTATATTTGAATTAGGAACGAACGGAGGGGCAGAAGCATTGAAAGATATCGTTTGCGATCTCTCTTCAAGGACCGAAGGAGGCCCGATTTGGGGAGTTGGGATACTTTTTATTTCTCTTTGAAAATGAAGCAATTTATTATGCGGCTTCTTACAAATTATGCAATTTCTAGAGCGACACTGTTTTACACAACATTCTGGGGATAGACATTTAAAGCACATTTTATTGTTTTTAACAAAATCTACTCTTTCATTTATCGAAAAACCTTTAAACTGAGGGCAAAATTGCAAAGCATGTGCTTCATTTTTACACAACACACATTTTTCATTCTTTATTTCAGAAAAAAATACGCTCGAACCTCCTCTCTGACTTCGCGAGCTGTTATATCTCTGATGTTTATTGAACTCAAATCGTTTATTTTCATTTCCAGTGAAGGACCTGGAAAATGTATTAGACTCACTTTTAATTTTACCTTTACAAGATAAATAAATATCACATTCTCGCCCTAACTAGTGGGGTTTAAAAAATGTTTCTCCTTGTTTTACATTAATATGAGTCACTAATTCTCTGTCAAGAGTGCTCATCATTTTATCCGCAACAATTAATTCACATACTGACTTAAATTCATTAACATTTCGTAACTGACAGTAATACTCAAATGTTGCACTTAACCTAGACGCAAATTGAACATAACTCTCTGAATTTAATTTTTGAGTTTTACGAAAATTATTATAGCATTCTTGCGGTGTAGGCTGAAATTCTTTCAAAACTAAATTTTTTAGTTTTTCATAACTACGCAATTCTTTCTCTGACACCATAAATCATTAAGTTATTCGCTCTCTCTCCTAAGATATTTAAAAGAATTTCCGATTTCCATTCTTCGGGAACCCCTTTCGTTTTGAATGCTTTCTCTAATGACTGAAAAAATAAATTATATGACTCAACACGCGAGGGTACAGAGATAGTTAATGTTTTTACACTTTTTATTAACGTTTCGATACTAATATTGTTACATGTTTCGGTGGCGCTCACTGTTGAAAGTGAAGAATCATGTGTTAAATCTTTCCGAATATTAGCAAGCTCTAATTGCTTCTCTAACTGTGCTAACTTAATTTTCTCTAACTCTAAATTTGCTTCAATCGCAGATTTTTTAATTCTCGTTTCTTCAACGGCATAGTCAATAACAGTTTTAACTAATTCTGTGTCTGCATTATACACTTCACTACTTTCAATTAAAATTTTCAAATCAAGAACTTTTGCATTCTCTGGCACAGTTAGTTTTAATTCCTCCGCGACAAGTTTTAACTCGTCTTTTTTCAACTTAGCAATTAAAGACATAATTAAATAATTAAAATTCTCACAAAAATTCAAAGAACATTGCTCTCACCTCACATCACTGGCTGCCGAACTTGGCTGTTTACACAAATCACTGTTTGCCGCACTTGGCTTTTCAGTCTTTTTTTTAATCCATAGGTTAATCCATTAGCTCTTCTCTGGCCTCGTAAGGACCAGTGTTTATTTCGATAGCTCTAACACGTAAGTGGACTGAAGAGTCTCTTACACATAATGTTCATGACACACAATCACGACACAGTTTTCTTGTGGACTTGCGTTTATTAATTTCTCATAACTTCTGTACATTTACATTGGAGTTGCAGGGCATGCGCAGTTCAGGCTGCGCAATTGGGATTGCGCAGACACAGTTTATACATACATTACTACAGACACAACAACACACTCTACTCTTTTAATTACACAGATAGCGCTTCGTATGCCGTGAACTGACAATAGTTTTAGATACATTAAGCTAATGAATATTCATTGATTAATGTTTATTTAATCGATCATTTGTTTCGTTCATTCTGTGGGTCGTCAAATTACAGTTAAATCGTTACGTATTCGTAAATACTCGTTTTATCAACACACAAAATTCAATATGTTTGTATATTCATACGAATCGAATGATAGATTGATCGGAAGCCATGATTTTCACTCTGATAATGAATCGAGTTTCTCTGATATTTTTGTTTAATATAAACGAAATTTTTTTAAAAGCTTAGTATTTTATGACTAAGTATTAATTTTCTCTATGTAAAAATAAAAGAGCAGACTTCCAAAATTAACTAGAAACAATATATATATTGCATACTTGAAAGCTAAATCAGATTATAAATTAAACTCATTTTCAAACAGAAATTAGTACATCCTACCATAATATAATCATATATATATGCATATAATGTATAAACTCGACTCAATTCGTTACTAAATTTATGCCGAAAGCAAGTAATATAAAAAAATTCTTTTTTAAGTCGATTCCTGCTTATAGAAACTGGAATGAATAGAAAGTATTTTATTAACGGCGGAAAATTTGGACGATATATATATATATAGGGATAGAGTGAACTAATAGTAGGGATTGAATAAAGAGCATGGTTTGTCTGCATTGTTGTAATAATGGCTAATTTGGCTGAAAAACTAATAATCAATTAATTAAAATTTGAAAAATCTTTATTAACATCAAGTGTTATCCTCTACAAGTTTAAAAATATTATTTGAACTTGATAGGATAAATAGAAAGTATATTATTAACGATTGAAAATTTGAACAAGATAAATAAATCTATAGAGAGAGTCAACTAATAGTAGGAATTGATTAATGAAAAAGAGGGTTTCATTACATATTACTGCTGAATGCATATTTGAGTAAACGATTTCTTTTTTTTTTGTACCAAATGAAATTTGAGTTTGAACAAGACAAAAATTTAATTACATTCTGCCTGTGTTATAGTTTTTAATTAAATGGAATAAAAAGCCTAGATCCTACAAGCTATTATTAATTTACAAAGTTTTCTTATAAAAAGAAAGATTAACAGGCCAAAATTCTCGTTCCATAAAAAAAGCATAGTATCCCCTATGGTTTTTTAAGGAACGAGAACTCTCTTATGGTTTCCTTTTCTAAAATAACTATATTAAATGCCGAATTAGAAATAAATTCACTTATTTAAATGGGTATAAATGAGCGAAAATGTTTCATTGAAATATTTTTTACCTTAGCAACAATAGAAACTACAATTTCACACAGTTATTTTTTACAGTAAATTATTTTAAATAAAAGGGATGCATTTCTCTATGTTAAAAATCATATTCCAATTATTTACAAGTTACTAAGAGCATTTCTAAATTTATATTAATTTAAATCATTAAGAATACACAGCATGTTTTAATTTTTTTAAAAAAAAAGCGGTCCGACCTTTTGACAAGATTTTCCTGCCGTAATTTTATATACTTTCCAATTTTAAATAGAGTTTATCCACATAGAAAAATATCTAATTATAAAACTGAAATTTTATTTCTAAGCATGCCCCTAAAATTTTAAAACACATTTTACCTTTATGATACACACTTTTAAAAAAAAATGGACATCATACTTAAATTTCTGTTTAATTTAATTGAGTTTTTCAACTTTCCTCCCCCAATCTTTCAGACAGTCATAAAAGCCTAATTTTTACTGACTAGTGTGGGAAAGAAATGAGTGAGTAAATCTTATTTTTTCCTGCTTCGTAAACCTGCATTACATACATATGCTTCAAAAATAGTTTATTCTGCTATATTACAGTATTACTTCTAATTTTTATTCTTCCGTGTTCACTTTCATAAATCATGAAGTTGGGGGGGAAATTAATTTTGAATCAAAGATTTTTTTAATCCTCTAGTGTAGATCAATTATTTTTCATCCAATGTTCTATACAGAGAATTGTACCAATTCTAATTCATAATAACGTATAAAAACTGTATCGCGCAAAGTGAGTAAAAGAATCTGGTAAAGCATTGAATATCGCAAAATGTGTAATGACACAGATAATTTTTATCAAATTGCAACTATAGCATTTTTTTAAAAAATAAAAGTATGTTTGATCTCATAAATAATTGCATTATACATTCACATGTATATATGTAAACAAACAAACTTTTTAAAGAAGCGTGCAAATAATCAAATATCATCCAACCTATAACGTATATGAAATTGGAACTGTGATAAAACACATGAATTTTTACAAATTTGGTAAACTGCAAAAATTATATTATATTTTTTTAACATATATTTTATACAGTTGATAACAAATACGAGTACATTTTTTACTTTGATAAATAGTTTTGAAATGAGACAATGTAAAACATAGTTTATAATTAGAATGTAATACATTGTTGCACATTGTGATATTGGTTGCTAAATAACACAGAAACATTGGATTCGTAGATATGTGGTGCCTCAATTTCAATAGTATGCGACTGCATTAAATTTGACAAAACACCGTTTTCAATAGTTTGACTGAAAAAACCGAAATTTATTTTGCTTATTTCACACAATTTCGTATTATTCTGTTCTCTATATTTTAATGGTGGATTATATCTACAAGAAGATGTATCTTTGGCTGAGATTTATTTTTGTGGTAATTTAAGAAAGAAAAAATACAGCATTATGTAACAAAATGTGCTTAAAATGTATTTGATATAACATGACCACGATAAACCTGTGGTTCGCCATTTAATTAGTTATAATTGTTAGGGGATATCAGGATGTTGACCCATAATAAAATAATTTCTCATCGGAAAATTGGGCAAATCTTTCTTAATAGCCTGTGTTATGTATAGTCAATGAGACTAGGAATAATCAAAGACCTTCCTTTCTATGATCTTTCATTGAAATATAGAGGCTGTAAGCAGTGGCGGATTAAGCGGGTGTCGGACTTCAACATTGGTAGGGCCCCAAGCTTGATGAGTGCAAAGGCCAGCGGCAATCCAACCACGCCAGCTTGGAACAAAAAATGAAAAGAAAACAAAGTTACAATGAAACCCCCGCTAGAAATTTATCGGCATGCAAGAGAAATCCTAATTTCGAAAAACTTTTGAAAATATTTTTAACAATACCGATATCGAATGCATCAGGTGAATGATCTTTTTTAGTTTTAAAAGGTGTTAAAAATAATTTAAGAAGTACTATGGGAGAAAAGACAAATTGAAGAACATGGCCATATTATATACAGAATAAAATGTTTTGGACAAAATAGATATGGTATAAATAATTGATGAATTTGCCAAAGAGAAATCAAACTCTGTATAGCAAAACTGTAAGTTCTTAAGTAAGATTTTTAATATATTTTTTTATTCATACAGATAAGATTTTTCTTTAGCCTATGAGTTTTCTTATGTCACTATATTCTACTTTGAGAATTTAAAGTAAATGACTCTTTTCACTATTTTAGTTTTTCGACTGTTATGTCCATGGGCCCCAAACCTTTTACCACCAGGGGCCTCTAACTACCTTAATCCGCCTCTGGCTGTAAGGATTCCCACCTAACAGCTGTGAGTGTGAATAGACATCGCCCCGGCAACCTTTGACACCACAAGAAATACCCGACACCGGACATACCGGATGCAACCCGAGCCGTCTGCGATGTTCCCAAACCCTAGAGAGGGCGGGGAGAGAGAACGAAAAGGGATGCCAAAAACTTCTCTCTCGAAAAACAACAGAATTTAGACTGTAATAATCTAACTACTAAGTTAAATCAAAATGTAAATTTGTAAATAATAGCCATGACGTAATTGAATTTAACTTTTAAATTAACCAATATGACGCTACCGTAAAAGAGATAAGACATCTGCTTTGCTTTGCTTCTTGGAAGGAGTGGGGGGGGGGCATAACAAGACGAACAAAGCAATCCTGCGGACATTCCGACACTGCACCCATTTCCTTCCACTAGATAGGCCAAAACTATTTTTGTAAAACATTTTTAAAATGTTACGATGTTAATAAAAATTATAAGCAGATAAAAAATATATTATTTTAGGAATAATATTTTTTAAATACATACAAAATATAAATGATCAAATTAGAAAAAGCATTTGAAAGTAAAGAATTTAATGTACAAAGAGCATATTAAGGAAGAAATGTTTTTTCCCCTTTAGTATGGGCAAATGATTATAATGAAAACAAATACTATCAGTAGCGCACACAAACATTTTTCAAGGGGGGGGGGGGAGTCCACGGTCGAAAGTCTCCCAACTCGTATCATACATCAAAACGACACCAATTGATTCTTCTGATTTTGTTAACAAAAAGCAGTAAAAAAAAATTAAACTAATAATTAGCATTAATTAATAAAATAAATTGTTAATTACAAGTACTAAATTAAATTTTACGTTATATATATACTTAGGATTATCATCAATCGAAAAAAATCTCAAGGGCTTTGGGGAGTGTCCAGACCCCCAGGACAACCCCCTTGTGTGCGCCACTGAATACTATTATTGTACCACATATTATTAGCTTTATGGAGATATTCTAAAACCGTTCATAGAATTACACACACACAAACAGTTGAATACCTCTAATAACTGGAGAGAGAGTGAATATTAACGTCAACCCCTATTCAGCTACAAGAGGATTTTTGGCGTCGGACCTAATAATTTTGAACCATGCCCAAAGGATGAGGAAGACACCTTGCCTGGCACCCCTTGTCTTAATTTCCATCCCGCACCAATGGGAGGATGTTTGAGCCTCGATACATTTAACGTGCATCAGCCCCTCTACAAGGAGGCCAATAACTGGAGGATAAATATCATAATATTCTTTTGTTTTATGAATCATTTTTCAACTATGATCACGTTTAGTTTCTATACAGGTTGAGAAAACTACCAAATTTTCAATAAATATAGTTCCTTCTTTAAAATTGGATTCCCACGGTTATTAATTTTCAAATTTTTTCATAATTACAAAATAAATCTTTACCTAATATATTCTTAGACTAATATAAAATTATTCATTAAGTTAGAATTTTTTTTCTTTTTAGAATCATTTATAGTCTTTGAGTGTTTTGTTCTATATATTTCTTTTTAATCAGTCTTTCCGTTTAAACTGTAAAACACTGGATGTACTTTTAAAACTTAATTGCTATTTTATAATACCGTTTTAAACTTTTATAATGAATAATATTTATTATGATATTTATATAATTTTATTAATGAATTCCTTTGTTCAGATATACTTTTAGAAACTAATGAACTTGCTTTAGGAACTCTACTTTAGGAACTATTCGAATGGGAATAATAATTTTTTGGATATTTTAAATAAACTTCTAATATGTATTTCGTTACAGAATTATCTGGTATTTTAGTTACATTTTCTATAAATTTTTTTCAATGATTTAAAACCAAAATATGTTAATTATTCAGAAATAGCCCAAACATATAATCTATTAGCATCTAAATACATTAAGTAGATAGATTCAATATTTTTATCAGTATTTTTCATCTTCTATTTTATTACTTGATTTTTACATCTGTTATAACATTGAGGTGTACGTACGCTAATTTCTTTTTAAAATCCTATCTTAATTATTTATAACTCTATATAAGTTCAGTTTTTTTTTTTTTTTTTTTTGACATGGTATCTCAAAAAAATCTAGGACCTGT
Source organism: Trichonephila clavata (assembly GCA_019973975.1). Lineage (NCBI taxonomy): Eukaryota > Metazoa > Arthropoda > Arachnida > Araneae > Nephilidae > Trichonephila > Trichonephila clavata. The sequence goes on along the minus strand of BMAO01026867.1, from coordinate 6,396 downwards.
AAAATATCAAACAGGACTTAATTCCTTAATTTTCATACATTTCATCTTTGAAATGTACAAAAATGAAGTGAAATTAATTTTAAATTTAACCTTTATTTTTTTCCTTACTAGTTCCTACAAGTGTCATTTTATAGAGTTGTGATATGAAATGTTATAACTTTTTAAATAATTCAGTTATAATACGTCCAAATGTATTCTTATAACAGAAATATTCTTACATTCCTTGTTTTAAGTCAATGAATATCTTATCTTTAAATAACTTTTCAATGTATTACTTGATCATTTTGGCTCCTTATTGCGAAGTTTTCCTTTTTCCAAATACTCCTTTTTAAAACTTGAGTTACTTCTCTCATTAATCCTTAATGGATTAACCTAACTTATATTGAACATGTTTATTATCGTCAGTATTCAGTTGATATTAGTATTATTCAATTTGTATACTTCATATGAATTAAAAAATTTTATCATGTTGTTACGAAATTTAAATTTTCCCCCTTCAAGTATGAAAATGATTTAAAAAATTTCTTTTTTCTGATATTTAAATTTAGATAGATATGTTTATAGATTGTGTGCTTTGATAAAAAAAAAAAAACTTAATATTTCAGGGTAAAGATGTAAAGAATTTTCCAAACAAACAAGAATTGAATGCTGTATCAATACTTTTTTTTTACCGGTTTAGAATTGTTCAGTAACATAGATTTTTGAGAAAAATTATTAATTTAAAGAAGAAAATAGAAAGAAACTTAAAAAGAATTCATTGTTATATGTTATACCAGGCATGTCAAACACGCGGCCCGCTAATACAAAGGTTGCGGCCCACGGAGACATTTACAAAATTAAAAATATCAATACTTAAGGGGGGGGGGAGTTATTTTAAAATTTATTCCTGTAAACTTTTTAAAGAAAATTTACAACATATTAACCTGTTATCTATTCTTGTTTTTTTAAATCCCATTTAATTATAGAAATAATCTTGAAACAAAAATTATTTTTAATATTTTATCAAATTTTTTTCATGTAATTTTATTATAATAAATTATTTTTTAAATGTATTTGTGCATATTATTCGCTATAGATCACTACGATTCATCGTTTGTGCAACTTTTATTTCTCTTTGAAGTGTCCATTTAGTGAGAAGCGAATACCGTGATGTCAGAGGCCGTTGAAGTTTCCTTTTCTTAAAACCTAAAACCCCCAAGATGGCCAAGAAAAACTGCAATGTTTACTCAATCGTTTGTAGATGAAAGTGGATTTTTATTTTTATTCATACTGTTAGTTCACGGCATACGAAGGGCTATCTGTGTAATTAAGAGAGTAGTGTGTTATTGTGTCTATAGTAATGCATGTATAAACTGTGTTTGCGCAATCCCAATTACGCTGCCTGAACTGCGCATGCACTGCAATTCCGATGTGAATGTAAAAAGAAGTTATGAGTAAAAAAAATAAACGCCAGTCCACAAGAAAATGTTTCCTGATTGTGTCATGAGTATCGACTAAGAGAGAACCATAAGTATTGACAGTAGTAGTTGGTATTGATGGCCGCTAGATAAAAGTGAGAGAACAACGTAATAGCAAAAGCGATGAATGAGTGTTGTGTATTGTTTTGTTTCTCGTCAGCAGTTTGATGCATGAGAAAAATAAAACCTTTCGAACCCAATAACTACATAATTTCTCACGGACTAACGGAACCATTGTTGGCTCAGTTGGTTCGACGCGCGAAAATCAACATGCGTCAACAATGTTTTTATTCGACTGCGGTTCGATTCTAATTTCTAAAGAAAATGATCATTGAAAATAGGGAATGAATGATTCGATATCACTAAGTTTTCTACTAAAGTAGCAATTGACGTACTCAGAAATTGAAAGCTATCGAGAAATTTAATGTGATCAATTTGAAATGTAGTGAATTTTTGTGAATGAACAGGAATTATGCAGATTGATTTTTGCATATTTGCTACTCAATTTTTGAAGTATCAGGTGGGAATCATATCTTCTTAAATTATGTATTATCACAGGTATAAAGAATGTTTTTCTGTATAAAAGGTTGCATTTATTGTGTGCATAACCTCTAAAGACAGATGTCAAATGATTGTGATCTCTTACTATTTTATCGCTTTTTAAAAACTTTTTACCGCAAATATGACATTGAGTGCTGCAAGGTTTGTCACATTTAGCGATTGGTAAAATTCTATGCATTTTATCGAGTAATTCAGAACATAATTGTTTTAATTTGTGAAGGAAATTTTCCTTTCCAAAAAATCTTTCTTTTCCAAAAAAAGTTGATTACTTAGAACTGATTTATATAAATCAGCGGTAAATCGTTTTACTTGCTCTTTCTTCACACCTTTTGCTGTCTTTTTTGCTCCATCACAGTACACCAAGCAGTACATCTTACATTTTAATGCAATGAACTCTTTTATTGGAGATGTAGTTTCCCATTTTAGTGCGCCTAAAACACCTTTATTCTGAGAACTAAAAAGTTCGTGGTCAGTGGGAAAATTGCTTAAATCCATGATGGAGTTGAATGTAGTTTTTAGATCAGTATAAACGTTAGAAGTTCTGATTTCTAAATAGAGACTGTCCGTGTCTGTTTACAGTAGACTGCATTTATTTTGATAAAAACTTTTAAAGTAATTATAATATAATTTATACGTGTGTAATTTCGAAAGCTCAAGAATAGTGAAACCGATATATATGGGTTGATCGAGGCATAAATTTTTTTTGTCATTTTAAAAACTGAAAATTCTTCATTAATTATCTTAAAATTTTCAAGTAATGGATTAGAAAGTTTTTTTTGACATTGTTTCAAAGTGAAGGCGCCCTCAATTTGAAGTCATTTCCTTGGATTTTGTAAACTTTTTCCAAACCATGCGTTATTCATAAGCTTAAACAGATCTTTCTCAAATGCGTGTTTTGTGGATTGTCTCTTATTATTATTAAATGAAACATAGGGTTTTAACCAAGGTTCTTGTCGAAAACGTAAAACATTATGAATTTTTTGTAGAACCAGGCCTTTTTCTAAAAATAACTTTAAATTTAAATAATGTACTACGTAATTATATTTTGTTTAAAAACATGGTGTGAGTTTGCGATTCTGTTTCGAAAGTTTAAGACCGTGATTTTTTATCAACTTTTTTTGGTATGGAGAAAACATATTAAATGTAATCTCAGTACGGTCTGGTGCTAGTGGAAAATCGTGTGAATCATGTAGTGTGGATGGTTACGAGAGATCAACCTCTAAAAAGTATCCGATGTCATCCTTTTCTGATAAATCTAAAACATTTAAATTTTTTATTTCAGATTCAGATAAAAATTTGAAATTACTGATAGGAAGAGACTGGGTCATTGTGTAGCCATACAAATTATTGGCATCAACTGCAATAATGTATGACTCTTCACGTTTTGGATTGAATGTTTCGGGAACGAAGGGATTATTAGAGTATGAATATCTCTTTCCTACATAACGTATTCCGCCACGAATATTATTCTCGATCCACAGATACATGTTTGCATCTGTGAATATTTCTAACTCAACTTTCGTAAAATTTAATCCGGCGTTCCAAGTTAAGTCAGCAGCTGTAATGAAATGACATGGGTCTAGATTGTAGTATGCCATACATTTTTGTCAAAAAGAAGTAAAAACTTCAGCAAGTAAAATAACGTCTAACTGTTGATACAGCTTCAAATAATCCCCAAAAGTTTTGCAACGGAATGATCTGAATATTAACTGAGCGAAATTATACTCATCGTTTGTTATATGACTGTTTGTTAAAGCATTGTAGAATGCTTTTTTTAGAGGTAAACAAGTTTCATTTAGTACAGCTGGACTTGAAAAATATGAATAAGGAAATATTCCTTTCCGTTTTAAAAGAAACTTGTTTTTCTCATTGGAATAAAATTCATTGAAAATAGGAAATGAATGATTAGAAATCACTAAGTTTTCTACTAAAGTAGCAAGTGACGTACTCAGAAATTGAAAGCTATCGAGAAACTTAATCTGATCAATTTGAAATGTAGTGAATTTTTGTGAATTAAAGGGAATTATGCTGATTGATTTTGCATATTTGCTACTCAATTTTTGAAGTATCAGGTGGGAATCATATCCTCATAAATTTAAATCAAAGCCAGAAGCTGAGGTGTTTGTTTTTTTCTTCTGTTTTTTTCGAGGAAGCATATATTCAACATCATCTTCATCTTCTGAAAATGCTGCTTTTATTTTCTTTCTATCTAAGAATGATAGATACCAAATTTTCAGTTTCACTTTACGTAGCAAAGATTACGGAAAAAAAATATTTTTTTATCTTAATTTAACTGTTAACATGAACAACGCAAATGATAGATTCGAAAAAAGAAAAATTAAATTTTTTCTACAAAGAGAATAGAAAAACATGCATACCCTCTTTAGATGCCATCTTGAGATGATTCTCTGTACAGAAGGGCTGTTGATTTGTGACTGATTTGAGTTTTCGATTAAGCTGCTTATATACTAATGTATCACCTTGAGCTAACATCTACTTTGTACGCACTTCACTTCATGGGATGATTGTTTTGCAAAATCGCATTCGGTGAAGGTTAAATGTGTCATAAAATTATTTATCAATAGAAAAATTGAAGGTTGTTCAGTTCTCATATTTCAAGATATGTGTTTCCACTTTATAACAATGTTGCTAGTTTTTCTAATAAAAAACACAAGGACAGGGAAGAGACACAAAAAATAACATTCAGACAAAAATAATGAAATCTGAGATAAGAAAGAAATATTGCTTTTATTGAGTATTCTTAGAAAAGTTGTAACATGAAAAATATTATACATTCATTGGAAGATTACAAAACACAAAATGCAATTAATGAAAGTTTACACACATCCAAAATTTATCCAAACTTCATAAACACTATAGATAATCATATATAAAATGCTTAAAAACTCTAAATGTACATTTTCTTTGTCACCGATTACAAAAGTTCTCTGAAGCTTTGCAGTGAACATATTTCTTGGGTACATGCGTAAGTATTGTCACAAAGTGAATTTTACATCAAGATCTGCAATCAAATGCTTGTCGACAGTTCATGGAAGGACTGTTGTGGAGTTCTCTGACAATATCATTGTTGTTCAGAACCTTAAAGTAGGTGACTTTCATTCTGCAATCCGACTCCACTGTACCCATAGGATGAGCATTCACTGCTTGGATGCAGGACATCATATTTTCGTAAAGAGAATCAGTGAAGCAATGGACCATATAACCGTTAGTCGATCCAGTGCGCTTCAAGTACATGAAACCGTATCTCGGTTCGGGAGCCATCATTCCTGCTGAATAACTGATAGCAATTATGAGAGTTTCACAGTTCATTTTTCTCTTTTATATACTCAGATTTTCAAATGACCTCCAAAACATGTTGAAACTTAAATTGATACAACATTGGCTAAATTATTTGTTGACATATGCCTAAACATGATAATGCTTGAAATTATATGCTTGACAAGTTTGCTGGGAATATGGTGAAAAGCAACAATTTTGTAAACGAAATTGGTGAGTCACAGATTGTTTAACAAACTTTTCGTTATGCTCAATATTGTCAGAATCAAGGAGAGATAAGGATTGCTTTCGCACAAAATTGTGCAGGAAATAGAGGCAAAATTGACCACAAGTCAGCGAGACAAAGCTTTGATATCGATACTGGTTCCATTTGCTATAATTGGAATTATTTTTTATGAAGTGTAAAATATTGTTATTGTTAGGGATTGAGCCGTAACTACAAAAATAATAACATGTATTGTTTCTAAAAGCTATAGCAACCCAATGACTGCCAGGTTTTCGTTTAGAATCTAAGTTCACAATAAAACATGAATAGCTACCTAGTGTTTGAGGCAATTCATCTGAAGCGTAAACACCTCCGAATTTGGAGCGAAGAAGGAGATCGCTGCATGCAAGCCTGCAGAGAGATATACTGTCCGTCTTAATAATCTGTGAAAATACTGCGATTTTTGTCGATCTCTATAACATTTCGATACTCTGAAAACACTATTAAATTAACTGTTTCCGGTAGCGCTTTACTAAATTTTAAATCTATTGTTAAATTGCCATTGCGGGAAATACTCTCGTGCATTCCATCAGTGCTGAGATCAGGTGTTAAATCTAAAGCGAACAAAGTATACCCATCCTTATATTCACTGAAACTGATATTAATGTCCTGATCCTTATGGTACCGACCTAAATCAGTGAATAGACTCATATAACATCTGCTGTAACAGTTAGAACCATCAAATTTCGGTTGAAAGGGTTTTGATGGAATCATTCGATTTCCGTCTAATACACAAAGGTATGTTAAGTCATAATGCTTAATATTGAATGGATTCTTTGGGAAATCACCATTGAATGCATTATTAGAAACATACCC
>BMAO01026866.1:0-102113 GCA_019973975.1 Trichonephila clavata | reverse complement strand
TCAAATAAAGAAGCTAATTTTAGTAATTTATGTGCGAGCCAAAATCAAGATTATTTATGTCATAAACGTAAGTGAGCATTTTTATAGCTAAATGGCTACTAGTGTCTTATTAAATTTCTTATGGTCTTTAACGCTGATTCTAACTGGGCAATTAAGTTGATTCATCTTTTCTAAGGAAATGTTTATTGGAATATAAGTTTAAAAATTACACCAAAATTGTTCCATTTCTTAATTTTTCATCATATTTTGTTAATTCAAACTTAGGTAATATAATAAAAGCATTTTTAGACCAGAAATTTGCATTGAAGTATCAATTTGTCTAATTAAGCTTTTATTTTGTACAATAATTTTGTGCTTAGAATTCCCCAAGCGTTTTCCATAAAACAACTTTTTGAAAATATTTTTCCTCAATAGCGATTTCATTGAAGTTATTTTTTCCCCTCTAGCAGATTTTTAGTCTATAAGTCTATTTTTCCTTTCAATTATGCTTCTTTAAATATTAAATGCTCTGTGTACATCTAATTCATCTAGAAATAGCTATTTTGTAGCTGTGTTCAGATCTCATGTATTTAGTAAGTTGTGTTCCTACAACAGATCGTTCCTTTTTCACCATTTCATGTTTCGTTTTCAAACAAATTGTGTTTGAAATTAGAACTCAGAACTGAAATTTTTCTCAACGCAAGCATATTCTTAATTTAAAATCATACTTTTCAACTCTTATTTCAATTCATAAATTTACTGAAATTTAGAGTTTTGATTTGACTAAGCACCCGGACCACACACGTTGAGAGCCATATAAATAAATAAATAAATCTTTACCGATCTCGATGACAAAACGAGTTCTAACAGTAGAATAAGATTTCTGATTACCTTGTATTGAAAGTAATTTCTCTTGTAGCTTAGTAATTAATCATTCAATAAGATGCAAATAAACTGAAGATCCCGTTTGTTACAAAAATTATAGCATGAAAAATTGTACAGTATATTTACAGATCAATTGAAGCACGGCCTACTGCTCACTAGAAGTTGTGTATTCGAAAGCTGTATAATTCTCTTTGAGCATATTCAAGTTTTTCCAATCTCCGTTTAACCATCTGCAGAGTTAAATATTTTTTTCAGTTATTGCTGTGAATCCCGTAGGGAAAACAACGGATTACTTACAGCACTCATGTGCCTTTACTTGTTTCCATGGAAACTGTAACGCTAGAAATGTTAAAACAATGGCAACAGAATTATTTTGAATGAACAGGAAGGGCATCTAACGACTTTTATTGACTGATGTTTATTTTAATGAGTTTCATACAAGAAAGATTATGACTGGAACTTTTTGAATGAATGGATTCTTTCAGGTGAATCCTCAACAGAGCTGGAGAGTGTTCAATCTGAAGAATTCGAAGAAGAATCAGAACAGTCTGTTGAAGAAGAACCAGTTGAAGAAGAAAAAGATGATGATGAAGGAGAAGCTGAAGATGAGCAGGAAGAATCTGAATCAGATGATTTTAAAAGTGACGTATCCGATACTGAGACCGAGAATGATCAAGAGATCAAAGAAGAGCTTTCTAGGATAAACAGATCGGCTCAAATAACAACAGTTGCTAAAAGTAGACTTAAAGAATTTGGAGATCACTCTTAAAAATGAAAATATTGAAGAAAATAAAGAAAGTTCTAGGGATAAATGAATCTGAACAAAATATTAGTTCTAAAAAAATAATTCTAGATCAGACTCTGAAGGAAAAAGTAATTGATATATACGTATAAATTAAATCATTGATTGTAAAAATATGGAAAAATAAAGCAAAAAAGATTTAAAACAATGAAGTGAAATAAGTATTCTATTAGAGTAAAAAATAAAAATCTAATAAAAAAATGCTACGATAAAGAGAATTTACATATTTTTATTAGAAACACTAGGGAGGGGAGGGGTCACCTCCTATTGTACAAATTATACAACTGTTCATACACATTTCTTAAATTGTAAAACTACAATTCTAATTATTTGTTCTTTTTTTCGAAAAATTCGCTTTCATGTGGCTCTCCCCCCCCTCTAGAGTAAAATTCATCACTCATACTTGAAGATGTACCGTCTAACACTTCGTTGGTAAAGTCCACAGATTTTGATAAATCTACAGGTCTTGTAGCTCCCTGGAAAGTTAACTTTAGTTCCATTGATTGTTAATAAATCTTCGTAAGAGACAACGACTTTCTTCTCACGTAACGATTTCAGGAGTCCAGGATTCCAACCCAATCGTTGCGGTATTTTTCTGCGAGAGCTTGCAGTAATGTACTATTGCAATCGTATTGGTGACATTATATGAAACTAAGCACACAGGGACCGATCAGCACGTATGACGCATGCAAAATCGGGGTTGCCAACTTGGCTGGTTATCTTGAACGTTGGCATTGTCGTGATAGTGCATAAGCATAATAAATTTATTACAGCATCACGAAAAACCGTTTATATATAGAGAGATAGAAAAGTATTAAAATTAGGTGCTATATTTTATTTTGAGAGCTTCTGGTTCTATTATAGACTGTAAATAATTAGTAAGTAAATAGTTTTACTGATTCATTTCTTTATTGTATTGAGAGAGCCTATATAAAATATAATAAATTGAAAATGTTTTTTCCCCCTATTCTAATATTCAGAAGTAAAATTTCTTTTTAAGGTAATTTTATTTAATACATAAAATAATAACAAGATATATATATAGTATCATAAAATGACAATACTAAAATATACAACTAACAAAGCTAGAAGATAGAAACCAGATTTCAAGAAACATAACTATAAAAAATGGTGGGAAAGTATATTGTACAAGAATTAAATAAGCGTATGTATAGCAGGAAACAGAGCCCAAAGAAAGAAACCAAAAGAGTCAATGGACTAAAATGGAAACCTATTATGTTTTCTAAAGCTGTTACTGAAATAGGACCAGCAAAATTAGGGTCAAGTATACTTTAAGGATCCAACCTTCCCCGTACAGCTGAAATTTTTGACATAATTGCAAAACAGAGTCACATTGAAAAGTTAGGCTTAAAACTAACCACGTGTAATCGGCTATATATATAACATACAATCAAAATTTCTCTACAAGAGAGAGCTAAATAAACATGATTAACACTGAAAAGAATTGAAATTGCAAGATAACCAGTCAACAGAATTTAAAAGGAGAGATGAAAAATTAAAATAATAGAGTTAAATATAAAGGAATGGATGCTACAGTATTATCAACATTGCTGACTCAGGACAGCTGATATATAAAATTTTTTTTATATAAAAGTGGAGTTTAACATGTTTTGTGGCCAGCCAACCTTCCCCCTTTCTGTTAATAATACAGAGCAAAAACCTATTGAAAATAATGGATAGGAAATCTAAATCCATTATGAGAAAAAGGTAACTTACCTAAAAATTACATACAGAATCGCATAGCCCGCGCTAAATTTGAGTACAATAAACAAGTCATTGCCAGATTCTGGACCCAAATACAAATTCAAAGCAAAGCAATGGTTGAAAAGTAGCACTTAGCAAAAGTATGAAAAGAATAGAAATAATAAATTAAGAATTGTAAACATACTACCATTATCTTAGGGACTCTATAATTATATGATTTAAAAATTATAATAAATTTAAAAAAAGTAATTTTATCTAAAATTAGAAATTGGGGGTATCTAAAACTATCTAGGAAGAATAATAAATTTATAATAATAACCTGTTAATAAACTATGGAAATTTAATCCTTACTATTTAGAAATTTTTCACTTAGACTTAACTTTAGAACTTACTAATTTTTATTTATTTTCGGCTATATATATATACAGCCGAAAGTAAATAAAAATGATTTAAATGATAGATTATTGATTAAAAAATGCTAGAAGAAAAGAACATTGCAGTATAAAGTTTCTTTGCATAATTTAGTACATACACAACGTTTTACTGAGAGTTTATGATTATAAAAAATGTACAACACGAGAGCACAAATTTTAGTTTATTTTTTAAACAAATAGAAAACATTTATGCAGACTTTCTCAGAAATTTTTAACATGATAAAATTTTAACTCAGAACGACAAAAATCTCAGATAATTTACTTAAAAACTACTTGTTTAAATAAAAAAATATATTTAATTAAAGAAAATATACTCAAAAAGTATATAATATATATATATATATTTCTTTAAGGCATGTGACTACCCAAAATTCATTGTTTTGGGAAAAATTTTCGAAATTGGTTTTATGCTTTTATTTTATAGCCCATACATTTAAGATTCCAAAAACACTCTAGTTTTATTTTTACGTCATTTAGAAACAAAGTTATAGCATAATTAGTAAACCGGAAATGGAGTTTACAAAACCGGAAGTATGTCCCTACTCAAAATATTTGTAAGATATTGAATTGAAATTTTCAGAACATGTTTTATTTAGTTATAGCTGTATTATGAATCAAAATCTAATCTCTGTGTATAAATTTATGTACTTGATTGCTTTTTTATAAAAAAAAAATCATTAGTTTTTTAAAAAATCGTGTTTTTGCATAAAATATGGCATAATTAAAAAACTTTCAAAAGTAATACAAATCTTTTCCCCCTTACACATATAAAGATGTTATTCGCATACTGTATAAATATTATTTGAATAGATTCATTAGAATTTTCTGTAAATGCAATTTTTCATCAAAATTTCACTAAAAACGACAGTTGTTATAGTCTATAAAACTCTGCAGAAAACAGCAAAAGTTTTAAAAAAAGTCCAAATTAGTTAAACATGAAGCTAAAAAGATTTTGAACGATAAATATCGTGAGTTAAAAAAATGTTCAATTAGTAGAAATTTTTTTATACCATATTAAAATCTTTAAATGCATTTTCTGAGAAACTATGTTTTTCAATTTTTTGCTTCATGGTAAAGTTCACTACAGGATTTCTTTTTAAGATATTGAATTGAAACTTTCAGAAAAAGTTTTATTTAGTTTCAACTCCACAGTCTAGACTATAACCTAATCTCTGTGTAATATTTATATATTTTATTGCACTTTTTGTGAGAAAATAACATTAATTTTTTGTGAAAAATTGAGTTCTTGCATAAAAAAGGCCATATTTCAAAAACTTTTCAAAAGTATCACAAGTCTTATAGCTCTAAGCACAGATAATGATTTTCAATACAAGCCTTACCGTAACTGCAATTTTTCACTAAAATTTCACTCAAAATTCCCAATATATCGAAAATTATTTTTAATTTTGTGGAAATTGTACTTTAATTCCTAGTTTTATGCCCCATTTCAAGTAAAAATAAGTTTATTTAGTTGAAAATTTATATATTTCAAAAAAAGTGCTCCGAAGGTAGTCACATACCTTAAGTTTATATTTTATGATAAAAGGTGGACAGTTTATTGATAATTATAGGAACAATTTCTACGAATATAAAAGTGCCGTTTGCAATGAAAAGATATTTTTCAAGAATCTGCTGAATAATAAAATGCATGTATAAAACATATAATATATAAAAGTATAATCTTTATTAGTATGAAATCTTATAAAGATTATACTATTAAACTATAAAAGTATGAAAAATCTTTTACATAAGCGTAGGATCCTAAATTCTACATAATTTAAAAGCAGGAAATATATTTTTGGGTCTTTAATATTATTGCACAATTATTTTTTTAGATTTCTGAATTTATATATTTATTAGTTATTCCAAGAAAAATCAATTCGATTGAGTTCAATGGACTCTATGTCTTGCTGTTTATATCTCATATACGTAATGTTTTTAACAGCTAAGGAATTGACATTCATCTCTATGGTGATATGTAATATGATGAATTAATTTAGTTACCTGGTAAAATGTTTTTGTGATTCGACTAAAAATTTCTTTTAGTTGTAGAACCACTAGAGAACTTTTTGAGTTATTAACTTAGATTCTTTTTAAAAAATAATGTATCTTTTTAAAATAATGTATCTATAACTATAACATAAAAGTGTTTAAATAAATTACCACCTGTTATATTAATCAGCAAAGGTTATTTGGAGAAAATAAAAATCAAATAGATTATATTTGAAAATTAGCTATGTACTTTTTCTAAAATATTAGTTCAGATAGGTTAAAAAAATTAAATTACTGAAAAAATTGTTTCTAAAATTTTAATAAAAATTGATTCAATTTTATTAAAAAAGATATCGTTTTCTATCGGAAGTTATAAAATAAAAAATTCTGATTTAAACTCAGTGGTACAACAGCCCATGAAAGCCAAGGCTTACTCTGCCCATCTCAGTTTTAATGACCTTGGGTGCTGCGGTGCATGATCAGATATTCCGGTCAAGTGGTCAGTCTGATGCGAAACCCCCAGTGCTTAGCTCTCAATCAAGATTGGAACTCATTTATAGACCCATTGAAGGGATGAAAGGCTAAATAGACCTTTCCCAGCCCTAGATTTGAACCCCGGACCTGTGGCTTGGAAGCATGATACACTACCATTCAGTCACTGAGCTTCAAAATAATAAAAAGGACGAATTTAAAACAAAGTTCTTTTGAAACATTTTACACTATGGAAGAAAATAATTTCCGAATTTCTAAAATCTTTGAGAAATGAATACATCTCTGAAATTGAAAGTTCAATTATAAAAAAAAATTATATAAAAAATGAAGGCAACTGAATTTTTAATGTTAGATACAAAGTTAAATTTTATACCAAATAATTTTGAATTTATATGATTTGAATTTTTAGTACAAAAATTTTAGTTATTATAATAGATAGAGAAAATGATCCTAATACTTTCATGTAATGTATAAAAAGTGCTGAAAAATGTCAAAATAAAATATGTTTAATATCTAATTTATGTTTATTTTTTGGTAGTGTTTAATATAATAAAGACACAACTATTTTCTTAAAATATGTTACGGAAAAAAATTATAATTCTTAAGGAAGAAAATTTTGGAAAGTTATGTGGTTACTTTTATTAAAAAATTCGGTATTCACGTATTATTGCAACCGTATTGGTGACATTACATGAAATGAAGCACATGGTTGCCAATTCAGCACGTACGACACACTTGAAATCGGAGTTGCCAACTTGGTAAGTTATTTTGATTTTTGGTATTGACCAACGTTGACTAGACTAGTCTAGTGAAGTGACTTATAAAGCTACTACTAGAAGCCTAGTAAGTAGACTAGACTAGTTAAAGCTTCCATCTCTATTTCATCAATTTTAAAAATTAGCCGTCTCAGATCTAATGTGATTTCATTTTCTAATAAAAACTCGTTTTGTTTTAATATTTGAAGTATTGGTACAAGCATAACATTACGTAGTGTAATATAGGATAAATTGACACTTTTCTTAATATTCGAATATTTAAATTCTAAATGATATGGATCATTATTGCGAAAGTTGTTTTTTTTATTTAGAATCATCGTGATGTCACTAAAATATTAGTAGTAGAATTCCTGCAGTAAAACGTAGATATTTTTGTAATTTATTTCAAGATAAATTCAATGTAAATTCGGTTATTTTTAAGATGTAAATTAAGATAAAGAATACTAAGTGCAATCAGTGAAGATTTTTTTTTTAAAATTTCATATAAGCTCTAAAGATATAACAGAGAAAGAGACAAATAAATTAAAAATACAGTGTAATTTGCATTTAATTTTTTGTTTTATATTTCAAAGATTTTTTTTACTGATGTAATTTTTTTGAAAGGTCTTTGAGTGGTTTATCTTTAAAAGAAAGGGAAAAATGAGATGAAGTGATGATGAATATTGCTATCAGAAACAAAAATAAATAAAGGAATCACATATGTTTTATATGAAACTGTCATTGGAATGGATAATACTATAGCAAATGATAAAATATAATTCATGCTGATTTAAATTCGTGCAAAGTTAAACTTTTCTTTATTTTTGTTTGGTAAAATTAAATAAAAAAGAGAAGTATATATATATTTTAAAGTAGTCGAAAAAGATATGGTTACTGAAATGAATCAATTTTTTAAAAAAGTTAGATTAAATATTATTACCCATTTTTATTTCATTCAACATTTATCGTAACAACATTTTTAGCGTAAAAAAATTTACTTATCATATTACGCGGTTTTGAACACTGAATATAAAATTATTTATATTTCTTATCCTGATATTTTTAAATTTATATAAGTACTTGATTTAATATTTGTAAAAGTTTCAAGTACCTAATTATTTTTTTTTTAAATTGCCGTACTCTTTTTCAGATTTACAAGAATTGGAAGAGATACCTCAATAAATTTTAAAAAAAATTAATAGAATTCCGAAGGTCAAAAGTTCGACACCAGCAGCATTACATTTTTTCTTTTGTCTGATTATGTAAATATTGGAAAATCATATTAGTTTCCATCTTATTTTGCTAGCAATGTGAGAAATGGAAAATCAAACAGCACTTTCATTTTTTATAGTTGATCCAAACGAAATAATTCCTTTCAAGAAGACATCTATTCAGATTACTAGATTTATTATTTAAGTATCATTTTTTTGTATAGCAACATAAGATTTAATTAGCACTTGAAATCCTAACTGTCATTAGGTAATCACTGAGACTTAATAGACAGCCTATTTTTATTATAACTTTATATAAGAATGTTGTGTAATAAGGGCTATGAATTAATGTAGAATGTAACCTATTTAAGTGCAAATGCAGATGTATTTCATTCTATATATATATAAAATCACAAAATACTAATGCATGAAAAAATAAAAGATTATAAATAAAGCTTGTAGTTTTTGAACTTATAATAAAAATGCTTATGTGTACTCATACAACTTATTTGAATATTTCTAATATATTTTTTTTACATTAATTAAGAAAAATTTTCAATTGTAAATTCAATTCCGTTTTTATTAATAATATTTTTTTCTAATTGTTATATTGCCGAAATTGAAAGTATAAAACCGTAAAATATTAAAAAAAAAATACTATTACTGCAGAATTAAATGATTTTTAACGACAATGAATAAAAAAATAAACAAAAAATGAATGTTCTTTATAAGTGGAAATTTCACCATGTACTTTTTATTTTTGGAATGAAAAAAATCTGAATGTTGAGAAAACAGATTTAAAAATTTTATTAAGTCAGAAATTTTTTAAAAATATTTAATACTACAATATATTTAATTAAGGTAACTGATTACGTTCGGAAACCTTGATTTCGAAAAAGAGTATAGATATTTTTTTGAATGTTTAGTTGTATTAGAGTATGTATATAAAATTGTTTTTAGAATATTATTATGAGAAAAAATTGTTTAAATGCAATTTTTTGGCAAAAAATAAAGAAAATTACACTATTTTGAAACATTTTACTTTTATGAAAAATGCCTCTATAACAATAATATTTTCCCTATATATGGCTATGACTTTTACATCGAAGCTGAACTAAGCTTTTTAAAATACGTAAAATAGAAGTGGATCTATTCGAATTTTATTACATAAGAGTACAGAAATCTTAACAATAAACACACCCGTTATTGCTCCAATTGATCATCACTTTGAAAATAAAGTGAAGCTTTCAAAACTCCAAATTCAGGCTCTGCACAGAAAGCTATATATAGCAAAGTATTATTACTATAGAAACATTTTCCATAAGAGTAGAATGTTTTAAAAATGTGTGATTTTTTCCTTATTTTCGGTGAAAAAGTTACATTTAACTTTATATTGTGATAATATTAAAATAATTTTACATGTATATTCTAATTCAAGTGACACACTAAATATCTCAAAAACATTATTCATTTATGAGCTTTTGTAAAATCAGGGCTCCTAAAGTCCGCGCGTGCAGCTTTGTTGAACAATACTTTCAACAATATTTAAGGTGTCCGATGAGTATGTCTGAACATTAAAAAATGAATTAAAAATAAACAGACTTTCACTTACGTTTCTTTTATGCCCCCTAAAGCAAAAACTAAAGTTTCTGAAAAATGAAGTGCAAACAAAATGGTGCAAGTCCACGTTTTTGCAACATTCTCATTTAAAAATGGCTTCATTGCAAGAATAAGCGCAAGTTGTAGCACGATTTATTGAATTTAAATCTGAAACACATGCACCACCATACATTTTGGACAACCTGTAAACTATTATCAAGATCCACAATTTAAAAGATTGATACAACAAAGAAAGATTTCTGACGCTAGGTAGCTTCAAAAACAAAATTTGACCGCCCTAGTAGACGCAGAGATGACATTACTCGTATAGAACCGTTTTGTTGCGCAATGGTGCGAACTTCGAAATCGTGTAAAAAAAAGCTTCGGTATTTTCCTTATGGAACATAAAAAAACCGTAAAGTAATATCTTTTTTTTTATTTGTAAATAAAATTTGAAAGTATAGGCATACTCTTTGGAGATTTAATCCATATATATAAAGGAGAAAAACGTCCCAGTCACTCATCATGATATCTCCAGAACAAAAAGACCCAAAGACTTGACATTTGGTAGACATGTTCTTTTCACAGAATAGAAATTAGACAAGAAAAGGGGATTTTGCAAAAAATCGGCACGCAAGGGGCGTTGCAAGGGTTTTATTTTGAGACTCTAGGTAGACTCCTTGTGTATCAACAAGTATAATACAAGGTAAATCAGTACTCAATCAATAATGTTAGGAAATTTTAAGTAGAAGGATACAGGCACAAATGGGAATCAAAAGGGAAAAGAAACAAGAATAGATGCAAATGCAATAAATACAGAAGAAAATACAAGATCGCTCACACGCAAAAATGAATAAATAAATAAAAACCGGAGACTTTCAGTAATTAAAATTATACAATGGGAAAGATTTTCAAACATGGGTGATCATGAAAGGATTTTCAAAATACAAATACATAAAGCATGCATACATACAAATACATATATACATATGCACACACATGTATACATATTCATACAAACACACACACACACACACACACACACACACACACACACACACACACACACACACACACACACACACACACACACCACACACACACACACACACACACACACACACACACACACCACACACACACACCACACACACACACCACACCCCCCCCCCCACACACACACACACACACACACACACACACACACACACACACACACACACACACACACACACACACACACATACACACACACAGCACGCACGTTCACACACACACACACACACACATAGAATATATATACACACACATATATAATATATATATTCACACACACATGGAATATATACATTCATACAAGGTCATGAAATCAGACGACATGGACGGGTAACAGTTATTTAAATTTATATATGCACACTAAAGATGTTTTTACCTTTAAAATTAAATGTTGATTAAATCTGATCTAGATCCGAATTGTGTAATAAAATTTGGCATTCAAACATATAAAAAGTTTCATAATTATTTCAAATCTTCAAAATATTAGAGTAAAAGCATTCGAAGTTATGAAATTCTCATTACTTTAAATAAGCAAAGAATAAAGAATGGACTTATTCATCTTCCCGAAAAAAAAGTTGTCAAGTCAAATTTCCGTACTTTTCGTAGCCATTACTTAATTATCTAATTCTTTACCTCCTACCCTCACCTTTACTGTTAAGCAAATTTCTAATATCGCCAATGGATGGTATTCTTTCCCTATCTAGAAAGAAAACACAAAATAAATGCTTCGGTATGCATAATTAAATTTTTCCATTACAACCTTCCAAAGCCTCGAGAACACATTTTTTATGTTTAATATTTACATTTTTCACTAAAGAAACTACTTCACCAAGCACAACAGGAATGGTTGTAGAAAATGAAAATTAGAGGAAGCAGTTGGGGAACGTTTAATCAAAAGGACACAGGCAGCAGTTGAACAAAAAAGGTGTTAATTAAATTAATATGCAATAATTAGGTTTAAAAAGGCCCGGAAAATAACTTCGCTCTCTAATGAAAAAGGTAATTATACAACCTAATAAAAATACGACCTGTCTCTCCATTGTGTTAGCACTACTAGATTAACAATTAAATTCCTTCGCGATTAATCTTTTGGGGAAAATTAAAAAGGGCAAAAAAGTGCTGAGTTTTTCTTGAAGTACTGTGTCAAATGCTGAAAGTTTATGTTATTGTGATGAAACTTGTTTTTTTAATGGGCATATGAAGAAAACTAATTTATTTTCTAGCGTGTATATTATATAAATAACGCCTTGAAAACCTCTGAAGTTGTTTGAATCTACAGAAGGATTAAAATGTCCATCCGTAAAGGTTTTATTGATTTTTTAGGTAAAATAGAATAATATCTTGTGCAAAAATTTTCAGTTATATTTAGGGATTGCAATACCGGTATACCGTGACACCGAATTACGGTATTTATAGATATTAAATCGGCACAGGCAAAATTGAATTTTAAAGAAGGAATAATTCATGCAGAGAATATCTATAGCAATCTATAATTGGTGAAGGGGGTTTTTATCCACAAGTCATGTTTTGGCTTCCAGTCAGAATTTTTGTATCAGCAATTTATTTCTACTAGACATTTCTTTTTACTTCTTTTTATCAATAGTCTCTCTTATTAGTAATTTAAATTAAACTATCGACGTCTGCTAATACTCTAATATTTCTCAACTGTTTTCTAAGCACGCGCATCGTCATTATTATAAGAAAAATCTTATTACATTTAAGTTAGTCCTTATAGAGCTGTATAACAAGTAAAATGAAAAAAATTAAATCAATTCCTACTTAAATCAACAAAAAAAAATTATTTTAGTTACTTTTTATTTAGTAGTTAAAATTAATATATATATGGATAAACATATGACAGAACCACAACATTAAATGTCAATTAAGTTTTATAAAATTATAATTTAAGTATCGTATTGTCATCCAAAACAATCGTGTGTATAAAATTTCAGTTCAAATGAGTGCTTTAAAACGTGAGAAAAAAAAACTTTTAAAGTTTTGACCCAAGTCGCTAAAAATGAAGCCAACGTGGCTGTATCTGTAATTGTTCAAATAACTACTTTCAGTCAAATAATTTTAATTAATTATAATTAAATTATAGTATTGTTACCTAAAACAATAGTTTATAGAAATTTCAGCTAAAATGAGTGCTTCAAAATGTGAATTTCAAATTTTGACAGAAATCGCTATAATGGTCTCTAAGTCGCCATAAATGATGCCAACGTCGCTGTATTTTTAATTCTTTGAATAATTAGTTTTAATCGGTTAATTTTTGTTAATTATAATTAAATTGCTGTATTGTCATCCAAAATAATCGTGTATATAAAATTTCAGCTCAATTGAGTGCTGTAAAATGCATTCTATTAACGATTGAAAATTTGAACAAGATAGTTATCTTAGAATTCTAACTATTTTGTGCATATTTTTGAAATGTATATAAATAAATATATACAGGAATGACCTAATAGTAGGAATTGAATGAAAAAGAAGAAAAGACACTAACCAATTCAAATTTGATCAAGTTTATAGTAAATTTTCTTAAAATTTTTTTACCCACAAACATATTTACTTTCAGAAGAATTTGGTACAGTTATCGCGAAGATGATGGCACTAATGTCGATAATGAAAAGGAATTGTCTCTTGAACAAAAATTAGAATTAGTGATAACTAAAAAAAAATCAACAAACCAAAATACAATACAGAAATTAGCTATATCCAAAACCATCTGACGAGAAATCGATTTATTTAAAGAGGAGAGATTTAGAGGTAAATACTTGGAAAAAGTATATCGTGCATTGCTAACAGTACCACCGACTAGTAGGGAGGCCGAAGGAGCGCTTATGACAGCTGGCAATTTTTGCACAAAACTAAGTTCCAGGCTTAATGACAGTACAATTGATGCATTACGTTTTTTAAGATCACATTTAAAAAACTTGTAATAGTATCACAGACTGAAACATGGGTGATCATAAAAGGATTTACTGTGATACTATTACAAGTTTATTATACACATTTTGTGATTTTTTTATATACTGTTATAATTTATAAGTTACAAATTACTTTTTGCGATATTTACACTCTCTAATAAAACTCTCAAATAAAACAAAGAAAAACCTGTGTTTTTTTCTTTTTCTAAAATTCCTGCTACCGGTATTAAAACCGGTATCCCGGTATTAAGATCTAAAAAATACCGAATACAGGTATTGAGTTATTGGTCCGATATTGCAATCCCTAGCTATATATTTAATGTAGGCATTAATCTGTGTTACCAAAACATGATTTGATTCCTGGGTACTTACGTGTTATACCATGGACCAATTTCGTTAAATCAAAAGATGCCATCCTATGCCACAATGAATAGTTAATAGTTGAAATTGTCCCACGCATGTTCAAACAGTAGTAATAACGATGGCCGAATTTGGTGACAATTTTTGGATTGGCGAAATTGGTCGATGGTATAATACGTAAGTACTGATTCCTGTTATAAACATGATATTATCTATGAAGAGTGGGGATTAAAGAAGAAGTAAAAAATATTAAATATTATTTTAGCTTTTGAAGCCCGGTGGCTGCGTAATTGCGTATCGCGCTTTCACTCCACGGTTTCGGCGCTCAAAACCCGGGCTGGACAATATCTACTCAGCCTTTCATCTCTTCAGTGGGCCGATAAATGAGTTCCAAGCTTTGTTGGGAACTAAGCACTGGGGGGGGGGGTTCGAATCAGACTGACCCCTGACCGGAACATCTGATTATGCATATTAGCACTCAAGGTCACGAAAACTGACATAGACACAATAAGGTTTAACCTTCATGGGTTGTTTAACCACTGAGTTTAGTTTATTTTAGCTTTTACATTGTTTCATGCTTTGTAGCTAAAATAAAAGGGAAATTATTTAATGATTTTAAACATTTATTTTAGGAATATATACTGAAACATAAATTTTTTGGCAGGTTCTCAACAAATTTTCTACTAATCTCTAGTGAAATCTGTTTCCTGGATTGTTTGATTGATTTGAGGATTTCGCCTTGAGAAGGAACCGCGATGTATGCACATTAGTGCTCTGAAGTAGGATCAAGGTGGATATTGGGATTATAATAATAAGTGAAGATATTAAGATTGTATTTGTAAGGAGAAGTTTTGGCAACGTATTAAAGAGTATCTTTGATTAATTGATATTAAAGTTGGCGAGTTAGACTAAAATTCGTAAAATTTCCAGTGATTGATGTTTTGATATATTCTAGAGTTAAAATCCGTTTGGCTGTAATTCAAAACTGCAATTGTAATTGATATGTGAATCTTTATTATTATAGGCTAGGATTTGAAATTTATTTCTCTTTCAGCGGTTATTTCTATTAAGATATTAGGTTGAATTATCATAGAATTTTGCAATGTCTAATTGATCCCCTATCACACTTATAAGAGTTTCGGCTCATTTCCCTTTGACCAACTTTCAAATGAAAGAAAGGTACACGCAATTAACAAGCACACTCTTTTTGGTGAAAAACCGATTATTCTGGAACTTTCTAGAATATGAAACATAATTGTCGTTAGCAGAAAACAACACGTACGTATAAATCCACAATGTCAAAAAGTCAAGGGTCATGCAAATGAAAAGTATCGCAGTACGAATCCAAAGACACAATATTACATAAGGCAAATGAAATGTTCAGTCATTGTCAAGATCAAACTCTCTTCAACGTTGTTTCCCTGTATTGTCTTTATAAAATCTAGGAAAATTCTTCTGAGAGTTTCGAAAGCCTCGAAATAATCCCCTAGACTTTTCTAGATTTGTCCAGAAACATCTACTTTAGCTACCAAATTTGGCACTCGCGCGCGATCAATTCATCACCAGATTATTCCTCCTTAGGATGAATTGAGAGAAAATTCTCTCTTTGGCTATAAACCATCTTTCCATTACAATTCCTTTCCGGCAGAAAAGATAACAATGCCCAAATTTTCACTAACAATGCTATTACTTTAGTACTAATTTATGTGCTTTATACAATTATACGTAAAAAATATTTGCGATTATGATTCTTATGTCTTCTCTGATAAAATGTATAAATAAATAAATAACTACAAGCAGAGTGTAATATAAATATTTATTCCAATTGTTCCAGAAATACCAAGCAGTTTCATGAAGAAATAGTGATTCTCGAGTAGTTATTGAATCAGAAATTTAATTTTGCGTAACTTAACAATGAAATTAATTTTCTTCTTTGGTTTTGTTAGTGTTTCATTCGATTAACGGATGAATTATTATTCACATAGTATAAAAAGCACACATAGTTATAAGCAAGCATACTCGATAAGCATGGCATAAGCCATCAAAAGGTTCGTGTCATTTTTGTAGAATGGCAGGATAAACAGATGGATTAATGTTTGTGAAAAAATTGCTTTCGATTATAGTATTTATGACATTTTTGGAAAAAATGTATGAATAAATAAATACAAAAAAGTGCAATAAAATATTTATCACAATTTTTTCAGAAACATTTAGGAATTTCGCAAAGAAGATTTCATTTAGAAGAAATGATTCTTAAATATAGCTAACATTCTAATTGAAAAAACAAACAAGGAATTGAATTTTGCGAAAAGCAATAATGAAATTTTTGTGCTATATTATTTGTTTCATTTATTACTGTAGGAACTGTAATCTCCTTAGAATAAAAAGCTTGCATGCGCATATACAAGTATACCCATAAACATATTTCGTTAAACTTGGCATAAACCATCCAAGTACATCCGAACCTCTATATAAAGAACTTCTATATTGCGAATTTTTTCAGGAACCAAGAACATTTCACGATTTTCTTCGTAAAATAACTTCTCAATAGCGAAGTGCATTTTCTATATAACGAACTTTTTTGTGATTCAATTCCCCCCTCCCTATTTTTAAAGTATTTCTGGACATTTCAAGTTATTCTCTTTTTTTACCACATTTTATGTTGGCCATAAATATTGAACTGGCTTACCCCAGGGGCCTAACTCACCTAAAACAAAAAAAATTGCCTCAAAAAACTCAAATAAAATTAATAAATTTTATGAGTAATTAAATTTTAAGACGCATGTGGTAATGTATGCTTAGAATTTCTAGTTATAAAATAATGTATGTTTAAAATAACTTGTATGCTTTAAATTAGAAAACGTTATATCCATAAAATTTATTAATTTTAATGTAAAATTATTTTTAAAAGATGAAAAAACACTGTATTCTTTGACATTCTTTTGTCTTGTTTTCCTTGTAGTTTTTCTTCCTATTATTAAGTTTTTTTGATGGGTTAGATATATAAAATAAATATATACATTAATTTACAAAAAGGTGTGAATAATTTTCTTTTTTTAGTATATAGTGTTTATGAATTTAAAATTTGCTTCATGTGGTTTATAAAGTATATTGAAAGATGAGCCTCTATTTGAAGAATTTTTACAGTTCTCTATTCGTTGAATAGAGAACTGTATATCCTTTACACGCGTTAAACGAACACACGTTACACGATCTACGTTGAACTGAGACTGTATATTATTTACACAGCTCACGTTGCAGGACAAACAAATGAGGAACAAATGGAAAAATTAATTTTGAAATAATGAAACTTCAAAACAGACAACAATGATAATTTGTAGAATAATAAAATTTCCCTTTGAATAATATTAATAATAACTTCAAAAATATGAAATATTGCATATAATACAGCAGAAATAAGCTGATATAAAAATTCAAAACAATGATCCCGTTCATTTTTCAGCATATTTATTTATATTCAAATTTTAATTTCTACGTTACGTTACAGAAATATGAATTATAGTTAAAGCATTTATATATAGAAGCGAATTAATGCAAAATTTTTGTTTGGATTTCTGTTGGAAACGACTAAAGAAATAGTTCCGTTATAATTCGCTTATTAGAGATTTAATTAATAATCGGAATTTATGTAAAGAAAAACTGAAAATATAAGGTTTCTATTGTTAACTGAATATGATAAATATGTTTTTCATTACCTCATAAAGCATCTTTAGTCTGTCTTTTTAAATAAACAAATATTTGCAAAACAAAGAACATTTGTTGTAAGCCTTTTTAAACTTTACTTAACTTCTTTATAACTTTCAACAACAATTAAAACATTTTTAACGATATCAACTTATTTCTTTGTTCTAGATAACTATTACCGTAATTATATCACCACAAGTTATAAACATATTCAGTGACTGAAAAAAATTTAACCTCAATTAAGTTATTTGAATTCAACCATGCATAATGGATAAACATTCATGCTAAAAAAATTCGTGGAATCATTTTACAAGAATTCAAAGTCGCGTCAAACACTTCGAATAATTACATCTGGCATGCAAAAGAAGTTATTATTTGAGAATGTCTGGTTTGGTCTTAAGTTTTTTTCTACCTTGCTTTTTGAGTTATAGGGAAATGTCTGAACGAAAATTTAGTTATTTATTTTACGGTTCTTACCGATTCAATTACATTAATTAGAGGAAAAGCTTTTAAAAGCTTTTGCTGTTTTCCAAGTTCTTTTGGATGAAGACAGAATAATGAAACTTCAGAATGAGAGCTAAATTAATTATCTTTTAATTTGCGATGCGGAAATAATCAGAGCCTTTGCATGTGTTTGGTTTTCGTTAAAAACAACAATTTCGTTGCCAGGTAAAATTTTACTGCGGATTTGACTGTTGCTGTTCGGCTTTCAGGACTATTTGCGTTGTAAAAAGATTTTAATTGAAAGCGACAGGGAAGAGGAAATTGTTCCCAACAAAAATATTGAAATGAAGAAAAAGATTTAACACTGATGTATTTGTCTTCAAAAACAAATGAAGGTAATACGAATAATTATGTCTTAGTAAAGAACAAAAGGCTTTCAGCGCTCAGTTATCTTAGATTGTTATTTAAACTTAATTATGAAAAATAATCATTGTGTGGTAATAAATGTTTTTAAAAACTTATAAAGTTTGATAATCTGATAACATTTTCGAGTACTTGCAGTGCGAGCAATTTGATAAAGCTTGTAATCTAATTTTTTAAAGTTTTTTTTTTACTCCAAGAATCTCAAGTAAATATTAGTAACAGTAAAATGAAAGCATGATGAATAGAAATTTGGGGAATTTATTATACATATCTCTCTCGATATATATGTGTATTTCTTTAATTGAATTATTTTTCATAGTGAATGAAATTCTTGTGGGTAGTAAAAAAGTTAGATTTTCTCTTAATTATAGCAAGAATTCCGTATTCAAATTTTCTAATGTAGTTTTAAAGGTGAAAATATAATTAAAAAGTTCTTTTTAATTGCTTCTATGTAACGACTTTTTAAATAATGACAAATATAATAATATATTTAATAAATGCATTTTTTATAATAAATTAAAATTTTTATCGAAAAAACAAACAAATTTTTTTTGACAGTCTAAAAATTTAGCAACATTTTGAACTAATGATTTCATGTGTTCTTTCTTGGAAAATTTTGCGCTACTGTTTTAAAATAATCATTGAAATTGAAAGAATTTCGAAAAAAGAAAATAGTAATGGGAGATCATAGCAGGTAACGTTATCAAATTTAAATAATTTTCTCAAATTGTACAATCACCTGAGATATTCGAATGAAGTTGACCACTGTCTATTGACCATCACGGTAAATTGCATTCTTACTAGGTGGACAATAAGACTCAACATTAATTTAATTTCTGTAAGAAGTAACTGTAATAGCTGAATGTTCATGGTTCCGAACTCGTGACTGGAATTGATGAGCCATGAGTTTAAGTAATGGTGCCATAAAAGTCCTGCAGTGTAGAAGTGTCGAAGTACTAACGTTGGCATAACAATGAAGTCGGAAGAGCGGGGTGCCAACTCAGGTGCCATCTTCGTCATTTGATAGAGGTTAAAACTCACTAGGCTGTCACACACCACACATACAATAGTCCTACCATAGTTTCAAAGTTAAACATTAATAGACAGTCAATCCTTCTGTAACAGAGATAGGCCTACTGTAAGTTCTAAATGCGACGTTACAAACAAAATTCATCAATTAAAAACAAAGATTATTAATTAAGAATCCGTGGAACCTTTGTTGGATCGTAAAAAATAGCAAATCTACTTTAAAAAGCGAACATTACGCAAATATTGTTCTCGTGGGATGATATCTTATATGTTAAGGACACACACAAATACATGCAATGAGTTCAAAAATATTAATGATTTCCAAGTATATAAGATTTGAACGCATATTGAGTTTATTATTTAATAAAAAACCATTATATTGAATATACACTCAATAACAAAAAAAAAAAAATGACGCACCAAGAACGAGTTGTCCGATGGAGACAAAAATTGCTGGGTAGAAAAATTATGTACAGAATAAAATAATTAAAATTTCCAAAAAATTGAATGATTTATTTAAGAGTTACATAGTTACAAAGTAACGAGCTTAATAAGGTGTTGACCCACCTCTAGCTTGAATGGAAGCTGCCACACGACGTGACATAGAGTGATAAAGCACCCTAATGGTTTCCTGCGGTATTTCTTGCCAAATTTGCATACGAAATTTTATTACAATCTGGCAACTCCTTCTTGGTGCGTCGTTTTTTTTGTTATAGAGTGTAAATAAAAATATATTCAAAACATACGCACACACTTACACTAGAGCGCGCGATAAAAATTTATTAGTTTGCTATGGCTGTGTAATGGGGATTCTACGGTAGAAAAACTGACAGCATGAAATAAAATCCTGCATTTTAAATGAAAAATTTAAAAATGAGAGCCAAATTCTCGAAGTTTATTCGAGAAAAAATTACACTAAAATAGCTCTAAAGGCTATGCAAGACTATTTATGGACTTCATATTAAGTGGATACGCGTTTCTATAAAAGAATTTCATGTATTAAATTATTGTAATAATCTGAAACCCTTTCAAGCATCTTCTAACCCTAACGATTTTTTTCTATTTATAAATTCAAAACACTTTTCCATTTCAGTTAAAGAAATATTAGTTGAAGAGCCCTAGTTTTTCTTTTCTTGGAGTTTAATATTCTGTTGTTTCTTTCTGCCTTAAAGTTGTTAAAAAATAACCTAAAATTTAGAATATTTTCCGAAAAAAACAATTAGAGAATTTTTTTTTGTCTTCGCTAACTTTCAGAAAGAAATGTATTTAAAAAAACACTTCTCATTCGTATGTAAATCAATAAGGTTTTTTCTGGTATAAAGTATACACAAGAGTGCACAAGTCTTAGGTACAACACATTTTTATACATCTTTCAGAAACTACTGAACCGTTTTAATGAAAATTGATAGACAAAACAAAGGAAAGATGGTTTTCTTAATTAGTGAATGAAATAGATCCATCTCTTTTTTTTCATGCAAATTAAGAAAACTTATAAAGTAGGTACTTCAAGCAGTACTTTGTGCGGTTTCAGTTTTGCTCGTGTTTTTGAAGGCTTACGATTATTTTTTAAACTATTGGCCCTAAAACAACACCTGGATGATGGATTATGATGGAAAGCAATTGGAAGATTGGAGATAGGCCAATTTCAAATGGAGGAAGTGGAATGGCTCAATGTGTCCCGAAATGTAGTTTTCAGAATTTGGAACTAGTTACAGGAGAACAGAACAACATTCATAAAACCAGTTACAGGACACCCAACAGCGATCACAAGTCATGATGATTAGTACTTTACTTTAACTGAAAGGCGCAATATAAGGGACAGTTACTCAACTCGCAAATAAACCTGTAGTTGTTGCTGGCACATAGGTTTCGAGGTATACTGCAGTAATGGTCTTGCCAGTGCGCTTAAAGGTGTGGAAGGATTGGAAGGAAGACTAGCATATTTCAAGAAAGAATCTAATTTATTCACAATACTAACCACGACTCAAATGCAATCAATCAATATTAAAAGATGCACTCAATTAATAACTATGCAGACAATTAACGAGGTAAGCGAGATATGAGAAGACTTTAATACTAAACACACTTACTCAAAGCAATAGCTCTGACTTTTTAGCTACTCAATCTAGATTCAATCTCCAGTGACAATTCGTCCCCTTAAGTAATTAAATTATCAAATATTAAATTGAATCAATATATTATTAATTGAATTAATATATTATTAATTCGTGATTCACATTCAATTTGATTAATCTCTGCTCTGCTCGCAATCTATTCTATCTCTCTCTTTCTAACCTAAAAGCCTAGACTATATATAGTAGTCTTAATTTACATAATTACGTCTTCTTCTTCAAAGAGGAGTTTAACAATAAAATGATTTTTAGAGACCATAAATTCCCCTAAAGTGCTATTAGTAAAAGGAACGCGGATAGAACCATCACACTGCTTACCGAAGATTTAGCAAGGCGGTCTTTATGCCATGAGGTCAATGGTTTTCATTCCACTCATTCCAGATCATAGATGAACCGCCTGACATGGTGCAGACAAAATTATCATTATGGTCGCAATGGGCTGTGTTCTCATCACTAATGAGTGAAAATTCAGTTTGAACTCGACGAGTTCATATGGGGAGAGAACCTAGGATTCGGTACATTCCTTCCAGTCTGATGGAAATGGAGATGTTATAATCTGGCCTGACGTGATGTTGGGCGGATGCATGGAGCTGCACGTCTTTAAGTTTCAGGAGGCCATCTTGACTGTTTTCCGGTATAGGGATAAGATTTTACAGACATGTGTGATGTTTCTTAAAGGAGTTGACTTCCAGTTCATTTCTATGGTTGATAACCCTTGTCATTATTAGTTTCTACTAATTGACGATATTTAGAGGATGGGGAAGTCAGGCTGATTCCCAGACCTGTATCTCATGCATTATGCCAGAGATGCTCCTTTCATAGCAATTTCAGCTCACTAGCCCTTCCTAGAATGAACTAGTAGTTAAAAGGTGCATTGGTGGAAGAGTGGAAGTTTTTGTCACAATACCTCTTAAACAGCCTAAAATAGCATGAGAGCTTGTTGTAAGAGCTGAATATAAACTCTCCACCTCTAACATTAGTTTTGTACAAGCATGCTTTCATGAGCATGATCATAGTCAAGAACCATTAATTTTTAAATACCATTTTTTAGTAACTTAAGTATTTTCATATGAAATATTATTTGAATTGGTTCAGTAATTTATGCAAATCTGCAAACATGTTTTTGTTTCTTAACTTTTACGCACCAGTGTATTCTGAATTTCATCTCCTATTCTATTGTGCTAAGGGGGTTTTAAATTTTAGGTGCTGAAGTAAAAATTGCGTGTGTGGTTTTTGAATATTTTTAAACTTAAGGTATCCAACTACCCTAAAACTGTGAATTTTGCCAAAAATTGACAAATTTTTTTAAGAATCTTATTTTATGAACCATCTTATTAGCCTTATAAAAATAGTAAAAGCAGATGCCATTACTTTAAGCAAAATGTCATACTATAAAACGCGTTTTACTCAAAATGTAATTTTTTGAAAATAATTAAACGGGGTCAGCGATTGCTAAAAAAAGTTTTGTACATAATTAACTGAAATTTTTCCTGTAAGTTCTGTATAATAGTAGAATTATTTTAACCTTCAGATATATCAATCACTGTTTTATTACAAAATTTACAGTCCATTATGTGAATATAATCACTGTCTTTTTAAGCATTTTCATATAGTAACCGAGATAAAGTGCTTTAATTTTTGTAAAAAAGAAAATTTCTCTTATCTTGAAGGTCATTTCAAAATTGAATAATATAGCAATATATTAGATTGAAAAAATTGAAAATTTGTTTATAAACCTTTGGTGCAGAATGGGGCGCGTTTATGCTATTTTTTTTGTCAATTTTTACCTATTTTTTCCATTTTAGTAATAATAATTTCTTTTTCTCTTACTTAATTTTAGCATATTTTTCTTAAAATGCACTAAACAAATCTAAAAATAACAAAAAAAATCCCCATATCTCTTTTTTTTTAAAAAAAAAAGTTGTCGCAACCAGTCGGATACCTTAAAGAAATTGCATAATAAAAACGAGATTATTTGTTACAACGACACAAATTTATATGAAACTTAGAACGAATTTTTACATGACAATATATTCTATATTCAAAACTGCCTGACATTAAACGAAAACAGCTTTAAAAAGAATGAAAATCTTTAAAATGATGAAAGATTAAACAAAAACTGGCATTTCTTTTGGATGAAAAATTACGAAACTTAGAATTAATTTACAAAAAAGAAATGAAATATGTTTTTCTAATTTATGAATCCAGTAGAAATGAGTTTTTGCCCTCTGTTTATATATATCCCCGAATAAATTTAACTATAATCATAAATTTTGCCATATCTTTCTTTGATACTAGGGCTATCCATGACAACAATGGATTATTTGGACCATAAATGTTTATGGGGTGAAATTTTATCACCGGATGTGTTCTTACCCGCTTAAGAATATGAAGGACAACGGTGATTGCACACATCTTTCTGTTTACTAATCATAGAAACGTTATCGATTTTTCGAAGCTTTGACTAGAGCTTTCACATTTTTTTAAAGTTGTTCTACCTTTTCGACATTGAATTAAACTATTTTTAGTTGCTCTTTTGTCCACAGGTGACATTTGATTTGTAATAAGTTAAAAAAATCTTACAGGAGCAAAAATAATCATTATTTAATGATGGATGAGCTTGTAAATTGGCAAGAATTCTTTGGAGTAAGTTTGCTGCTGAGCTATTCTGGTGAGTTCTTAATCATTCTATACCCTTCAGGAAACTTGCAATTTATCATTATGACAAGAATGGATTATTTAATAAGATATTTGATTATTTAAAAAAGTTTTGTCATGTCTCTGTCGGAATTCATAAAAGTTATCAGACATTGCTTCCTCTAAATCTTTATTTATTTATGTTTCATTTTAGGCTTGTTCTGTTTATTAAATTTAGTTGTGAAATGTTTGCTTCAAAAACAAATGATTGCATGATTTTTAATGACTTTTTTTTTGTGACAAAAACGTAAATGCTAAGGAATGTTTTCCCTGAATAACAAAGAAAACTATTTTAAAAAGTATAGTATTACATACATTCAGACTCAGAAAATATATTAAATAAAATATTGGATTCAAATTCCTGTTAATGAAAAATAAATACCAAACGAGTAATATATTTATGAATGCCTTTACTGCCGCGTGCATAGTATACAAATAACACTTATTTCATTGATTGGTTATCAACGTTCTTCTAGAAGCAACGTGACGGATTTTGGTATTATTGGATTTTTCAATATTTCGTAGATATAATCTCCTTTTTTATTTTTGTTGTTGTCTGATGCACTGCTAGGCTTGTCCATGCAAGGAAATCAAATGGCGCCGAAAGCGTCCAAAACGGCCCTTGTTATGTCGACGACCTTTGGCGAATAAAGCAGTTGATGATCCGTGGGGTTCAGGTCTATGTTGTGGATAACCAGTATAGAAGGAGAATTAAAAATAGAGTTAGGAGAAAGTTGAATGCCAGGACATTGGGACAAGTATTATAACTTCTTTGCCACCAGGGGATATTTTCATCCCTTTTAAGTGTCTTGTACGTAGTCTGGTTATGATGGTTGAAATTACACGGATACAATTAAGATTTGGAATGAAGTGCTTCTGAACTAGATGGGAAGTGAGGTTAAAAAGACTTGAAAAATGATTAGTTTAACTTTGAAATCCTTTTCTATTATATAGTG
The DNA here is from genome assembly GCA_019973975.1 of Trichonephila clavata. Taxonomy (NCBI): domain Eukaryota; kingdom Metazoa; phylum Arthropoda; class Arachnida; order Araneae; family Nephilidae; genus Trichonephila; species Trichonephila clavata. The sequence goes on along the minus strand of BMAO01026866.1, from coordinate 76,510 downwards.
AATATGGAAATAAACGGGATATTTGTTAAATACTGTTAAAATTTTCCACTCTTATGTAGTGGACACGGTAGATGAATGGTTGTAACCACGAATTTGTAGTTTCGAGTCCTGGTTGCACTGAAGACTTGACGTGTAGAAGGGTTGATCTATTTGGGCTCAAAAGTACTCCCTCTGATACTGTTGAAGTTTGGAGAGAGAAGTAATATACCAGATCAGTTGTCTTTATTATCACTTGACCGTGGTTCAAAATATCAAGGTCCATCGCCAATAGCCCTCATGTTGTTTTAACGATAATGAGCCATCATTTAATATACTCATATTCATAAACATTGGGATTAGATTTTTTTGCTTTGTTAAACTATTTGGGTTTGATGTCCCCCCCCCTCTATTAGTACACAATTATCCAAAACTGCAGAAAGCTGAGTTGAAAACCTAGATTAAGAGTTCGAGATTCAATCCATCTGAAAACCGTATTGCAAACAGATTTATATTCAATATTAACGGGGTTTTTATATCTTTTGGTCTGTGAAAGAAAGGACGCAGTATGTAGGAAGACATAGTCTGTCACATGCAATTTTATTTTGAGCTAGTTTTTAATCTGATATTTTTAAAGTTTTTTCTTTAATAGGTATCCTCCTAAAATGGCATACATTACGTGAAAAATATCAGATTGATAAAATATTACTGTGAGAAATTAAACAATTCCTTATCGCAACAGAAAGTTTGAACGCTTCCGTTCGTCCTAGATGGAAGGAAAGTTTATCTGACTTAGAGTTTTCTTCCATATGACTGTGCAACAATAAACTGATTTCCCATTGGTCAAGCATCCAAGCCAGCTCCAGTTTCTATTGGACGAGAGAAAATTCGGTCAATTTTAATCTCTCTGACACACTCTACATTTTACATCAATATTATTTTAATGCAAAATAGTAATATTAACTAGAACATTTTAATCTTAATAGAAGAAATTCATTACGTTTAATAAAATCACGGGAAAAATAAATGACTCAAGCAATCTTACATATCAGACAGGTGATCAAGGCTCGAGAAGGTCAAGTGTTCCAAGAGCACCTTCAGCTACAGAAATTTAGCATTTTAAAAAATCTTTTTTTCTTAGATCATTCCATTTTTTTTATCCAAGATGCTGTGTTCATCGTATTTCAAATACCAAACCTTGAAACGGTACTTGGGATTTGTGAGGCAGAATTATGCCATGAAAAAATAAACTTGATCAAACTTTTGCTATTGTCTGATGAAAAACAATCAACCAGATCATAATTTTTTAATAGTTAGAAATTTCAATTACCAACAGACCAGAAGTTGATATTTTGTGTTCTATTAATAATTGATTGTATACATTCGCTAAAGATAGATGATTGTTGGCAACAGTTAAGCTCTACATTGAATTTAATACTAGAATTAATTAAACACAAGATAGTTTCAGTCAAAAATAATTTTCCAGTAACTGTGTACTATAGGAAAAAAAGCCTGCAGCAAATTACTTTGTTACAATCAAGAAACATGTGAAACGTGATAAGTATATGTATTAAAGTGATTAAAACTTTAATAAAGCTCTTCTTACTTGAGAATTGTCGAGGGTGCCGTTATTTATAAAGTGAATAATCCACTCCTTTTCATGAATATCAGATATCCCTTAAGTCTTCTAAGTACTTTGAGCTGTGTCTCTTGTTTGCACTGAAATAGAATTTAAATTCAGAAGCAAATCTGATGCATTTGTAAGTATTTGTTTTAAAATCTGTTCAATTCTCTATGGGCAGTATAAAGTGATATTTATTGCGACTACACTGAGTTGTTCGTGAAATTCCATTATATTAATAATTTGAATTGAAAGTTCTGCTTGTCTATTGAGACTATTGAAGAATATCTAGATTTGCTTAAGACTCGAATAGCTGCTTTATGAAGAAAATCATTAAATATAAATTTAATTATTGAGTATCTAAAATTTTTGAAAATTTCTGATCACGGTATATAATTCCTCCTTTTATGTATTTGAAGGATGCTGAAGGCCTCCTGCTAGCTATTTCTGCTTTATTCTAAGGATCAACTTTACACATAAAATATGGCTCTTCATTCTGAACAGGGCGAATGATAAGGTCATCGACACTCTAGGTCTGCGCTTTTCTAACTTCCAATACTTGAGACCCAATATTCAATCATAATTTTCATCGCCCCCTACCCCCAAAGAACAATGAATGAAGTCAATATAGAATGCAATAATAATGTACTTTGACTCTAAAGTTACCGTACGGCCTTTATTATAAATCACACAAATTTTCAAGATAAGTTTTACATTTTGTGTTTGTTACTTTTAAGTAATATATATTTACTTTTAAGTAAGTTACTTTTTTAAGTGATAAGAAAAGCATAACGTCACATTTCCTTTTTAGTTTTTAAATTGGAACAGATTGCAATAAAAGTGCAAAATATATTTTTATTATGTCACAATATATTTTGTTTGCTTCCTTTCAGTAAATTAATAATTTTTTAAACATAATTTTTATTTTTGACTTTTTGATAGGAGGGTCTCGCCCCACAGTTTGAGAAACGCAGCTCTAGGTGAAAATATTTTCCACGCTTTCACGTCAATCCAGTGAAGATCTTGGGGAAAAAAACAAAGGGCTATGATTATAGTAAAGGCATTGTAGTTTTGTAATGAAATATATTTAATTCGTGCAGGTTTCTCTAAAGTTTTTTTAACAGAGAAGTAAGTGAATTATTCTTTTTGATTAATGGGTACCAACAAGACAAGAATTCTTAAGCTATTTTTTCTCTCATAGCTTAGGAAAACTTTTTAGTTTCATTCGATTACAACTGCAATGAAGAGAAATGATTAATGATGATAATTAATACCATTCTTTTGGATTATTTATAATTAATGTTATACTAAAAGCAATACAATAGTTATAATTATATCTATATAGTTGAAGCCCAGTGGCTAAGGGTTAGTGTATCGCGCTTCCACGCCACAAGTCCGAGGCTCAAATCCCGGATTTGGGCAAGGTCGACTCATCCTTTCAACCCTTCAGTGGATCGATAAAGAAGTATCAAGTTTGCTTTGGGAACTGAACACTGTGGGGGTTTCGCATCAGACTGATCACTTGACCTAAACATCTGCACATGTATCCCAGCGCCTAAGTTCGTGTAAACTGAGATATGCACAGTAGGCATTGGCCCTCATGGGCTGTTGCGCCACTGAGTTTAATTCAGTTGTGAATTATGATTAATTTACGAGGAAGAAATTTAAGTTAGAATTCCACTCTATATATCTATTACATCCCGACGTGAGGTCTTAAGGCAGCGACAAAATGGTATATTTTGCTACGGAAATTTTGGACTTTGTTTGCTACTTTGCAGATTAACCAGAAAGATATTTTATAGATTAAGGGAGATTTCTCTTTCAATAATATTAAATGATTAGGAGTAAGCTCGGTGTCAGATCTGGAGACAAATTTGATCTCCAAATTTCGTCAGTGTGCAAAATTGGGCTACAAAACTGGATGCTGCTACAAAAGGTCAAAAAGTTCTGTGATGATTACTAACCTAGAAATTTCTAAGCTCTAACTAGGGGAATTCCCATCCTATATAAAGATAATACAGAGAAGCAATATATTTGGAATCAAACATTTAACAGTGACTGTGAGTTTCGTTTATCTCATGCGAAAGGGGATTACTGTGCTAAGTATTTTGTGAATTTTGAATATGTGCTTGCGAATTTATACGAGTAAGTTAATTTCTTGTTAAGAGAAAAATATACTGTAATTTTGAGATAGTTCTTGAGTAAAAGTTAAAATTTTCCTCAAAAAAATCGGTCTGTTAATTGCGTACAATTTTCATGCATTTGAAGGATTTTTAAGCGCATAATATATACATAGCGTATATTTTTATTGATATCACTTTATAGAATTTGTAAGAAAAAAAGGAAACAAAATAAACTCTCCCATATCTGAAGCCTATTATCTACTTGGAGTTTTATATCAAAATAGAGAAAATATTCAACTTATTCAGTTTCAATGATCAGGAATTATTCTCAGAGTCTTCATCCATGTACCATAATATGATACAAATATTTTTCCATTTCTGTGTTCCCACATAACACATTTGGGTGTCATAATGTGTGTTAATAGTCGTCTAGAAATGTAAAATAGACTAAACAAAAAAGGACTCTCAAGAACTTTCGCAATTTTCATCAATCAATGTTAATTACATAAAGGGAATTACATTGTTATGTTAATGGATTATTTAACTTAGTTAATACAGCTAATTATTTCATAAAAGAATTTTCTAATCTTGTTTTTTGCAGGCATTAGGTAAATAATTGTCTAAATAGACTTTCTAAATTTAGTTCTATTTTAATCATTTATTTCTGAGTTATTCGACTAAACCTGTCAGTGGATATATTTCTAGACTACTTCGAACTTGTGAAAGTATATATACATATATCTTTGCATATTAGGGTCAAGTTTCCTTTTACTCATAAGCTCATTTGCTAACTTCAGGTGCAGTTTTGTATTCTTCAAAGCTTTACTCTTTTACTCCTTTTAATAACTTTAACGTCGTGTGTCTGACTTATGGGAACTAGTGACTTTAGTTTAGAATACCTAGTTTGTAAGACATTAAAGTTAAATTATCTAAATGACAGAAATAACTTCAAATTCGCCAAATTTTTCCTTTTCTTTCTTCAAAATTTACGTAATTATTTTAAAATGGTAAATACATAAAGTTCAGCGCCAAAAGTTTAAAATATAATGCTAATTAAAATTGTTGTCAGCAAGTAAATTTAAAAAGTTTTAAATGAAAGGAAATAGTTTATTCTCAAAGAATAAGAGTTCCAAATAAGACGACTGGCTGAATTTTTTTATTCAGTTGAAAATTATATTTAGGAAACAACTTTCTTCCGCTTTCTTTATTTCCATACATTTCAAGTTCGCACTTTGAGATGTTTAAAGGATCCAATCAAAATTTTAAAATAGTTTGTAATTGACAACAATTGCTATAAAAAGAAAGTTTTTGATAAATTTTACGCTAATTTAAATCTTTACAATTCTTAATTCTATTAGGTTTCTATTGGAAACTTAAGGTATATCAAAGTGAATCTCTTTCAAAATATATATTCATCCTTCTTTTGAAGAAATTTATGAGCTTTTTCAATACCAATTACTAAAACCTATGATTAAAATATGGATATAACTACTTTCAAGATTTTATTGTGTCATCTTTTAATAATTTCTGTCTTGAGTTTTCTTTCTGGAGAAAATATTTAAAGAATAAGTGAGATAATTTAAAATTTTGAATCTCAAGTAATTCCTCTTATTTTACCTGATAGTTAAGATTTATAGGAAGACTAGCTGATAACCCGTTCTTCGCACGGGTGAATTGAAAAATTAAACAATACAGATTGAAGGATAAAGAAGTATTTAATTTAATTTAACGTGAATTGCAAATTAAACAAAAAAAATCTTTTTGTATATCTCAGGTGAACAAAAAAAAGGAACCATGTTTGTTCAATTTTAAATCTAAAGGTCTGATAAAAAAGGTTTTATTTAATTTATAATTCCCTGTAACTAACTCTCTTGTAGGTCGATTTTAGAAAACAACTTCCTGAGTTAATCTCTGCTCAGCAAAGGTAACAAACACATTGTTGCAAATTTTGTGTAATGAACGCCTAAAATAGTGTAAATAATTTATGTCTGGATGTGTAATACGTAATATTACTTTCTGTTATATTTATTTTATGTTAAAATTATAATATTCACAAGCAGCGCCGTACCTTATATTACAATGGCGATTCAATAGAAACATAGCGAAATGTTGGCGACAGAGCCGAGTTGGCGTCATTTTTGGCAACCACGTTGGCAACTTGGTGATTGATTCAACGGTGCAGAGATTGCTTTGCTATAGCGTGACCTGTTGGGAGCTGCAATAAAGAGGATTTTACAAAAACCTTTCTCCACAAAAAAATACATATGCATGACAATTTTTATAGTGATTAGTTGAACGGTGTGTGTTGGAGTGAAGCGATTTCATATATACAAACATCCATTTATATATATATATATATCTCAGGAAGATTTTATACTACTATAAGTTAAAAAAGTCATTTTCGTTCAGTTGAATTTTTGTATACATATATGTGTTGTCTCTATACAGCAGTGCTTCTCAAACTTTCAATATTTGGACCCAAATTTCAATCATAATTTTCATCGCATCCCCCTCCTTACAATAACAATTCATTGAATGCAATAATATGTACTTTAGCACGCTAAAGCTACCTACGATTTTAATTATAAACCGTACAAATGATCAAGATAAGCATTAAATTTTGTATATAATTTTGTGCATTATTAACCCATTGTGTTACTAGTAATTACTAAATTTTTCTTACCTTAACATTGGTAAATTAATTATCAAATACAGTGTACAGTATATTGTGATACATTATATAAGTATATTATATGAGAGTAAATGTGTATTTTATTTTTTATTATGTCAGAATGTATTTGTTTTTGCTTCCCTCCTTCCTTTTTTAATACTTCCTTTAAATATTTTATTTTCGACTTTTCGATATGCTCGCGCTTCCCTTGGAGGATTATAATACTTCCTAAGGGGGGCACGTACGACAGTTTGAGAAACGCTGCTACACAGAATGTTTTTGTATATATGTTTTGTATATAAAATGTTTTGTATATAAAAATATCACAAATAATTTTATTTCAAATAACTTTTTTTCTATTTATGTGTAATATGTTAACGAGGAACAATTTTCACTCTTGTGCAAGTATTGAGGAATATTCATTCATTTTATTATTGAAAAATTAATTTTTGCACAAAAATCTTTGTTTAATTCATTTAATAAATAAATTATTTAATTAATTGTTCAAAATAATTGCTTAAATTAATTGTTTAATTAATTATTTAAAAATTGTTTAAATTAACTGTTTAATTACTTATTTAAAATAACTGTTTAATTGATTATTTAATAATGTTTAATTGATTATTTAAAATAATTGTTCAATTAATTATTTAAACGGATTAGTTCATCAGTTAGTTAAATAATTATTATTTAATCAATATTTTAATTAAGTATTATTTTATTAATGATTTAATTAATGTCTGAGTAATTTACTGTACTGAGTATATTGTTGTTGTTGCTAATGCCACCTGTCTTGACGTAGTCAGATCGAGGCCCACGAAATTCATCATGGCATCGGGCTAGATTGTACGCCTGTCGTTAGCTGTAGCTTTGAGCACCATGCAGGTGACAGTACGATTTGGCTCGGTTCGACCCTAGTTTTCAGGGAGAACACCCTGGGAGTGGCCAGGGGCTTCTCACCTCTCTTCCTCTTCGACCAAACTCACGAGAGGACTTGCGGCTCGACGGCTATTTAGAGTTCCCCCATGCCGTGAAGGCACTATACATTTACAAACATCCATGCCTTTTCCGGGGCTCGAGCCCAGGCCCTACGGCACAGCAGTCAGCGTCCCTAACCACTATACCGGATGGGCGACACTGAGTACATTAAAACTGCAAATATAAACTTTACTATATATTAAAGTTTATATTTGCCGTTTTTTAATATACTCATTGACAATGAGGCTTACATCTCTGAAATAGTTTGATTATGATGAGGACGAGAATGAGAAGCTTCCAAGAATAAATAAATAAATGTAAGAATTATAAAATAGATCTGCTACAGCTTAATGAAATCGAAATATTTGTAATCTACCAATCATGGTAAGGGAACTGTTTACATGCTTACCACATTATTTATAATGGTTATGTTTAGTTCTATCGTTTCTACTTTTTACAGCAAGTCCACACTAATTTTTTTCCAAAAAAGGTTTATACGAATATGCTTTAAATTGAAGTGATCTTCAGCTGCTAATTTTGTACATGAATCTCTTCTCAGATACAATTGAAATGAGATAACTAAGCTGAATACACAGGAGAGCTGGATTCGCAGGAATTAATTATATTTGGATCCTAGATATGTATTATAGTTAAACAAATAGTTAAATATCTCGGAATAGGTCCATCCCAATTCCAACAAACATTACTGAATGGAATAACTGCATGCGCGTCACACACTAAAGTGGGCCCAAAGTCTTCTTGTGAAGTGATATGAATATTTGATTAAAGTGGTTTCTCTGCTCAGGTGTAGCCCTTATTTTTTGTTATCGTGATGTGTAATTCCCAAGGTTGATTTTTGTTTAAACTTTGTGTAGTTTGTATGTGATGTTATTTGAAATGCATTTATTTGATGATTTGCAATATAGTATTTTGATTTTATTTAAAACTAGATGGCACACCCGTTCTTTGCACGGGTGAATCGAAAAATTAAACAATAAAGATTGATGAATAAAGAAATTTTTAATGAGTTAATTTTACATGAATAGCAAGTTAAACAAAAGAAAGCTTTTTTCATATCTCAACTGACCAAAAAACCATATTTGCTAAATTTTAAGTCTGAAGGTCTAATAGTTCATTTAAACACATTGTTACACATTTTGTGTGATGAACACTTAAAATAGTGTAAATAATTTATATCTGGATGTGTAATACGTTAATATTACTTTCTGCTGCATTTATTTTATGTTAAAATTGTAATATTCGCAAGCAATGCTGTTCCTTACATTCTATCGGCGATTCAATGGAAACATAGTGAAATGTTAGTGGTAGAGCCAAGTTGGTATCATGTTGGCAACTTGGCGATGGATTGAACGGTTCAGAAGTTGCTTTGCTGTAGAGCCACCTGTTGGGGAGCTGCAACAAAGAGGATAGCACAAAAACCTTCTTCCCTCAAAAATACATACACATGCCAGTTTTCATAGTGATCGGTTGAACGGTGTTGAAATGAAGGGATTTCATATGCACAAACATCCATTTTTATTTATATAGATAAATCAGTTTTTGTATGTTGGGATTTTGGGTGATTTTATTTTCATTGTGAAAGAAAATGAGTGTATTTTCCTCATAGAAAAAGATGTAGCTTAGACTAATGTAACATGCAATCAAATATCATATTTCAAAGCGTTATATTTATTGTAAATATAATATGGACTAGTTCTTCTTTGTAAACAACAACATTGAGTGGAACCCTCACTTACTTCCGGTGTAATGTTAATCTATGGGAAAACATCGAAATTCAACTGAGTTTTTCTAACTTTTAATGCAAGTTTTTGAAACTTTTTTTGCACTATATGGATAGAAGATGATCTGTAGATTTCAGATTCAGGATTTTATAGTACTTATTTCAGTATCTATTCTAAAATACCTTGTTAATTTTTTAGCTCAAATCAATGGAGATTTTGTATTAACCGGAAGAAGAAAATGGTACTAATGACTGTAGCGCCCCCATAGTATGCTTTATGGTAGAACTTGTCCATACAAATGCGAATAATTCAAAATTATCTGTCTACCAATTAATAAAAAGTCACAAGCAAAACATGTGGCAGTATTAAAGAAATGTAAAGTACAGTAAAATGTTACGATCAGCAATACTAAATAAAAAAAAGGTTAAATTTTTCTGATATTAGAAATAGGGCATTTTAAATGATAAACATACACTGATGGAACTTTATTTTTCAAAATTAAAACTCGTCTATTTTCATTTACACGCTGTTTTCCTCTTTTAACCCATTCATTGACAAGCAAATTTAGAGTACCTTGCAGTGAGTGCTAAGGTTTATTTTAAGTAAAACATGACAATTTATAAAATATAATAATAAAAGTTACTGATATAATGTTGTAATAGACCCTTTACGGTAATTTTTATTAAAAAAAAATCCTAAGAGATAACAGACATCACTGAATAGGATTTCTGTACTGAGGGCTACGTACAAGTTATCTTGTAGTGTTTTTTTTCCAATAAAAATCTTCATGTACAAATATTTTCTTTTTGTTTTGTTTGATTTTACGAGTTCGTCAACTAATTTCATCCGGAGACAATCAGATGTGTAATGTTATGTCAGATTTTCATGCAGATGTGTAATGATCCTCACTGGGAAACACTTATAAGGCGATAGTTGTTATAAAGAGTTATTAAATAGAAGGATAAGTAATAATTAGCAGACATTAGGAAAACCAACCGTTGGTACAAGAAAATTGCTCCACCCTACTTTGAAATCTTTCTGCAAAATGCATACACGTTCTATAACAAAAAAAAAAAAATGACGAAAAAAAGATGAGGATGCTTCAATTTAGGAAATCAGTTATCATGCATTTATTTAATGGCGAAAAAGGCAATCGAGGAAAAAACAACAGTTATAATACAACTGTGTGTGTGTAATTTCCATTACTTAGAACATCTTCCACTCACAGAAAAAAATGATGTTTACAAAATCATGTCGAATGTGTACAAATAAAAAACACGTACAGAGACTAGGTATTTTTGTCCAGTGTGTCCGAACAACCCAGCACTTTGCACTGATCCTTGCTTTAAAACTCATGATACACAGCAACAACAACAAATTTTTATATTTTTTATGTTTGAAATTCCTTTATATATATATGTAACTAGTATGCTGTAATCTAATCATCTAAGACTTAGATGATTATTATTAGACTTTTAGATATAATTATAGCTTAGATTCTAAGTTATAATTTTAGTAATAAATATTAATAATTAATACTTTTTTGCATTATATAATTCTTTTTCCATTCATCTTTTCTAATATTTTCTTACTCAATGGAGATATGCAATCAATCTAAAATTTCGGTTCACACTACGAGATATCACGTAGCTGGCAGTTTGGTATAATCACTAACTACGAGATGTAGCTGGCATCTTTGGTACACACACTAACTACGAGATGTAGCTGGCAGCTTTGGTACACACACTAACTACGAGATGTAGCTGGAGTGAGTGAGTGATTTGTGTTATTGCGCAAGAGCATTTCACTATACTGCGAAAATTTGTTTAATATTTGTAGACAAGAAAAAAAAAAAAAAAAAAATCAAAAAAGAAATAAATTCGTAAGCCGTTACAAAACAGAAAAAAAAAAAAAACACACATGAAATATCATAAAAATACTGAAGATGTAGCTGGAAGCTTTGGTACACACACTAACTACGAGATGTAGATGGAATATTTGGTACACACACTAACTACGAGATGTAGCTGGCATCTTTGGTACACACACTAACTACGAGATGTAGCTGGCATCTTTGGTACACACACTAACTACGAGATGTAGCTGGCATCTTTGGTACACACACTAACTACGAGATGTAGCTGGCATCTTTGGTACACACACTAACTACGAGATGTAGCTGGCATCTTTGGTACACACACTAACTACGAGATGTAGCTGGCATCTTTGGTACACACACTAACTACGAGATGTAGCTGGCATCTTTGGTACAACATAATAGAATGTAGCTGGATCTTTGTACACACACTAACTACGAGATGTAGCTGGCATCTTTGGTACACACACTAACTACGAGATGTAGCTGGCATCTTTGGTACACACACTAACTACGAGATGTAGCTGGCATCTTTGGTACACACACTAACTACGAGATGTAGCTGCATCTTTGGTACACACTCTAACTACGAGATGTAGCTAGCAGCTTTGGTACACACACTAACTACGAAATATCTCGTAGCTGCCAGTTTTGGTACTCATAATAACTACGAAATATCTCGCAGCTGGCAGTTTCGGTACACACACTAACTACTAGATATCTCGTAGTTGGCAGTGAATGGGTTAAGTGGCGATGGGGTAGCCGAGCGGTCATGGTCACCAACTCGTGGCTGGTGTTGTCGAATCGTGGGTTTAATATCTATTACCAATGAAGACCTATCGTGAAGAGGGATTCATTCACGTTAAATTTGTAGAAACTCAAAATCCTTCCATTGGCGTGGGATGGCATTTAGGAGAGTATATGCCCATGAAGGTGTCATCTTCGTCATTAGGTTGTGGCTTAAAATTACGAGGTCCACCATCGTGTTGCTTCAGCGTACGATGTAAACTCAAATCATACGAATTCAAAATTATCCCATCAAGACAACTAAAACCATAGATATTGATGAACATTACACGAATTCATTTTAGACATCTTTACGGATCTCCCCTCCATTTTCTTCCCTGCCTATGTATTTTGATGAGATACAAAGATGAGAAGAGATATGTATGAGATGTATTTTTTAAGTAAGAACTCTTTCGACATAAAAAAAACCTAAAATGAATTTTTGAGCGGTTTTTCTTACATGAAAGTATGGACTTTAATTTAATTTTCAACATAATTTCCATCAGCTTTAAGGCGCTTATCGTACCATGCGAAAAACTTTTGGGTCTGTTATATATAAGCCCCTCCTAATCTGATATCTATTAATCATTCCAGGTGATTCCACTAACGTCGACGCTAATCTTCAGTGAGCTGCTTTAAGTGCGAGGTAAAAATGATAATCAGTGTCATATGTCAGCTTTTACAGTGTCATCCTCTGCTTATTAAAAAACAATTTGACTTAATAGCTTCTTTCCTGTGACGAAGAAAGTCAAAGAACTGCCTACGCATTACTTTTTGTGTAACTCATTCAGAATTTTCGGAACCCAGCTTAAGCACAACTTCTGATTCTGTAAGAATATATATATGATGTTCAAATTCAATATCTGTGTTTTCGTAAACGTTTTCTCCGTTTTTCTGCATAAAGTTTTAAGTTGTTATGTATACTTCTCACTGTGTTTGTTTGTACGACTATTTCTAAACAACTTTAAGTTTTTTTTACCTCTATTAACTCCAGCACAGTCATAGTCTCTTTTCTACAAGTACTTCAATAATCCGCTGATAGTTTTTGGATATTTTCATGTCTCGTGTTAAGAAACGGCTGAGAGCACATGTTTCACAATCAGTGGGATTTTCAGTTGTCTAAGATCTACATATTTTAAACAGCCAAAATAAACATTATTGCAAGAGAAATACTTCTGTAAATGACGTCTATGGCTAGACAATATATGAAGGTTCTGATTTTTTAACAGCAGCCGCTGGTCTGTAGCAGCAATGTCTTAAGGAATCAGTGGAATATTAGAACCCGCGACCTATGGGTTCGTAAGCACGTAACATACCACCGACAAAAGTGATCACTCCTGTCCGGAGACTGTTACTGGATTACTTAGATACCACCACAGCACTCCCCCACCAGTTAGTTGGTGGATAGGCGAACGAACGAGATATTTGTTGTTATGGTGAGCGTGGGAGTTGCTACTATTGCGTCAAGTGAATTTGACGACTTATGCTTGCTGCGCCGAATGGGTCTGACGATTTTTCTTGCTGCTTAGAGTGGGTCAGATGACTTTGCAGCTACGTCAAGTAGGCCAGACGACTTTTCTGCGTCAAGTGAGTCTGACGACTCACTGCTGGTAGATGGTGCCATGATACATCAGTAGGTTTGCGTTTTTCTTTTCAGCCAAGGTCACCAATGTGGAAGATTAGAACCCGCAATCTATGGGTTCGTAAGCACGCGACATACCACTAGACAAAAGTGAACACTCCTGTATGGATGCTGTTACTGCCTTACTTAGATACCGTCTCAAATCCAACTACCCAAAAATTGTGAACTTTCCCAAATATTGACACATTTTTTATGAATTTATTTTATAGGCCATCTTATTTGCTTTATAAAAATACCAAGTTTATTATTTTCCGTTCACTAGAACAGAAATTATAAGTGTTTTAGTAAAAGCAGATGCCATTACTTTAAGCAAGATATGTCATACTTTAAAACGCGTTTTACTCGAAATGTGTTTTTTTGAAAATGCTCAAAGGGGACCATGATTGCTAAAAAAAGTTTTGAAAATAATTAACTGAAATTTTTTGTGTATGTTCTGTATAATAGTAGAAGTATTTTAACCTTCAGATTTATCAATACTGTTTTATAACAAAATTTACAGTCCCTTATGTTAATATAACCACTATTTTCTTAAGCAATTTCCTATAATATCTAAGATAAAGTGTTCTAGTTTTAGTAAAAATTAAAATATCTGTTATCCTGAAAGTCATTTCAAAAGGGAATAACATAACACCGCATCAGAATTGAAAAGTTGAAAATTTGTTTATAAACTTTTGGTACAGAATGATCCCAGTTTATGTTATTTTTTGTAAATTCTTACCAATTTTTTCCCATTTTAGTAATAATAATTTCTTTTTTCTTCTTGATTTTAGTATATTTTTCTTAAAATGTACTAAGCAAATTTAAAAAACACAAAAAATATCTCCATATCTCCATTTTTTTAAAAAAAAGTTGCCGCTAGTAGTTGGATACCTTAAGATGTCTTTCATATAAAAAACACACCTTTTATATTTTCTAGCTGAAGAAAGATCACGTTTTTCGTGTGGAATATTCTGCTAGGATATTGTTCATGGAATATTGTCCAAGAAATAGGCACAAGTAAGTTCATATTAAAGAGAATAATGAAACTACAATTATTATTATTATTTATTTGCAGAATAAATCAAATTTGCATTTTTACTTTGAATTATTAATGATAGTAAAACTTCAAAAATTTCTAGAGAAATAAAAATAAAAATTTCTTCGAAGATTTAAAAAAATATTTGAAATAATATGAGTAAGGAAATTCCTTTATAACTTGATAGATAATGATGGTTGCGGAAAGACGCTTTATTCATTTTTTTTTATGAAATGGTAGTTAAGTAACCTCAACAACTGTTATCTGCGATATCTTTTTTTATGAGATACTTTTACTTTCAATGGCTTAATATTCGATTGCTAAAGATAATTTTTTAATTTTTGGTTTTTTTAAAAATAAGAATGCTTGAGAGAGACCCATGAAAGTTGCGTTTAAAAACAAATTTTACAATTTTAAACCTTTAGCAGGCTGTGGATCTCATGAATCAGAGTATTTATACTAAAAAAAATAAACTTATACATATTCCGAAACTTATCAGTGAATTAGAGACGGAAATTTGAGACTAAATTTAAGTACAGCATTTCTCCTGCCATGGAAATTAAATTTAGTAGAATCAGGTACAAAAGTTGGGATTTTACTTTCGTACACTATTTATAAACCAGTCCTCTAATCAAAGTTTTTTGTAAAATTTTTGAATCATCAAAAGGGCTTATTTATACATATAAAGAATTGATTCAGTCAATATTTTCGAAGATTTAGAAATGACATATTAAGAGGATTCACGTTTTGCTATTTACACCAGCGTTTCTCAAACTGTTGGGCATAAGGGGGCATGATAACTGTACGAGGAAGGCGCGAGCATATTGAAAAGTCGACGACAAAAAATTATTTTTAAAAAATTATTAATTTACTGAAAGTAAACAAAATACATTCTTGCATAATAAAGAATAAACTCAACATTTATACTGATATAATACATTTATAAATATATCAGTACTGCACAATGTATTTTTTAATTATTTTAACAATACTACGTTGAGAACAAGTTAATAATTACAAGTGACCCCATGGGCTTGTCATAGATAAAATTATATACAAAAATTAACAGTTACCTTGATAATTTGTACGGGTTATAAATAATCCCTTAGCTGCGGATTAAAAGTTACGCAATTCGCATTCCAATACCTTCGTTTTCCACGTAGACGCGCTTATGTGTTGTATGGGAAGGGGGAGAGGGAAGAAAAGGAATAAATAAGGACATCCTTTGATATAAGTAAATCCTTTGCAAACACTGTCAAGGTTATTTTTTTTGCATTCCAAAGCCTTCGGAATAATTTTATGGATAGCAGTGCAGAGTAAAGATCGTATTTGGAAAGACGTATATATACGTCCGGAGCATTTAACGCACCGGTTGAGCGAGACGTAATTATACGTCGGTGGCATTTAAGAGGTTAAAGTCATATTGTAGCTTGAGCAACAAAGTATAGTATTATTGAATTCAATGCATTTTGTTATTTGTATGGAGGGGAGGGGGTGCGATAAAAATTACAATTGAAAATTGGGTCTCAAATATTGAAAGTTTGAGAAACACTGATTTACATAATTACAAATTTCTTGAGATCAATGGAATATTATTTCCAAACTGTACAGAATTTAATCATCTACAGAGATTTTTCAAAACTGATAATTTTATCAATCGATGTGCTTTTTTAAAAACATCGCGTAGTCATTGCTGTTTATCGTTAATATTTTGTTTATTTAAATATAATTTAGTGGTGAAAGAAGTAAAAATCCGAGTTTCTAATAGCCTCGTGTGTAAAGTTTGAATTATTATTTTTATTTGGTGAATTTAATCTAAATTTGTATTAGTAGAGGGAATGGAAATAGTCATTTTTTCTCCAAATGCTATTCCCATACTGATCAAGGTATCGAAAACTTTTCAAGAATACTATTTATTTA
The DNA here is from genome assembly GCA_019973975.1 of Trichonephila clavata. Lineage (NCBI taxonomy): Eukaryota > Metazoa > Arthropoda > Arachnida > Araneae > Nephilidae > Trichonephila > Trichonephila clavata. The sequence continues at coordinate 60,160 of BMAO01026866.1, read as the reverse complement.
TGCTTATTTAGATACATTCAAATAATTAGTGTTCTTACTTAATAAAATAAGTTATTGCTATATCTGTTTCTTCATGTAATTCTTGTAGTACTTTTGAACAAACTTACATAGAAACCAAAATGCAAGGTAAAACATTACAAATAAAGAATAATTAATTTACAAGTTTTTAAAACACATTTCGCATTTTGTATTTATTGTGTGAATACAAAATATTTTTTTCTTTAATTTATATCAAGATTGTATAAATTTTCTTTTATTGTTCAATGTGCACAAATAGGTAATTTAATCTAAAGCTATTTTACCTAAAATTAATCTAAAGTTAATCTTATATTAATCTAAAATTTATTTAATTAAAGTTAAAGTACCTTTTTATAAGTAATTTTTTTCCTTGTAATTTAAATTGGATTTTTATAATAATGTACACTGAGTCAATTAAAATACTTTGTAAAATGTTAATTCAATGGTAAAAAGGAATTCCTCGTGATAATGATGTATGATAAATAATAATACAGATAGGTCCAATAAAACATTTTATTATATTTTTTTATACAATTTGTTTACAAAGCATTAGTTTTCCATACGATAGAACAATATTTATAAAATTCAATACATTTTCTTTCAATTTTTCTCAAACATACTTATACTTGATTCTAAACAGGAAAAATACAATTCAATGGATCATAACAATAAAAAAAATCATTATAAGAATTTTTACGGCTTTTTTCAGCAGATGAATTAAAATTTTTAAATACTCTTATGAAATTATGAACATATACACCTTATTTCTTGAATAAGTTGCTTAATTTTGAGAGAACAATATGTAACCATTATATATTATTATATATGGTGATATAAAATTTTACATGCCTTGAAGAAAGGTTACAAATTCTTGGCTTTTGGCTTTAACTTTAAAATGGAATAATTCAATTTCAAAGCATAAATTTCCATTATTAGTTTGTAATTTTAAACAGAACCAGGTGATACATATACAAAGAATTTATTACGTTAAAGATTATATGGCTCAAAAAATCATTAAAGTTTATTTGATCCATAATTAAAATAATGATTCTTAATTTGAAAGTTATGCTTAGGTTTCACTGTTGAGAATAAAATTTTACTTTGTTATTATATCATTCTATTAATACGAAAAATATTAGTAGATTTGCAATAATGTATTCAATAAAAAAGTAAATTTAATTTTTCAAACTGTAAGTTTACGTCAAAATAAAGGATATATTTAAAATGAAATGATAAAAAGATTATTTTCCCGTTGTCACATAATTCTGAGCCAATTTCAACAAAATAAAGATAAAGCTAAGCAACGATGAAAATATTACTGATTATTAACATAACATTTTTAGAATCAGAGACAGATATTGACCAAATACAACTCTAAGCAAAGGCAAATTTTTAATTCGTGTTTTTATAATGTTTACTTCAGCAACATATTGATTGACTGTAGATATTTTATTATTATAGCTTATTTCAACTTTTCCAGGGCAATTTACAACCAGCAATGAACATTAAGCACCAAGTTTACCTGCAAGACAATTTCAACATGTATATAACAGTCTTCACCTGCAAATTAATACCTTCCATTGAACTAACTCGACTACTATCTTACACATCAAATAATACACACACACACAAGTTGCCCATTCTCAATTTATAAAAAAAGCGTTGAACGGTATTTTGACAATGTAACCTTCATGGGGTTCTTCGACTTTTCTTGACTTTTTAATTGTAGTTTGAATTTATTGTAGAAGATGGCGCCACAGAAGAATGGCAGAATGTAATTAATTTATAAATATAAATTTTTATTTCTTCTAGAAATACATATTATAATTTTTGTGATCAGTTCAGTTCTTTAACAGAAAAATGTCTAATTCTAAATACTCAGGACAATCTTGGAAACTGACCATTACATTCAATTCTCTGATTCAACACTTTACCTCAATAATTTTTTTCGTACCAAACTAATGTGTACTTTTTGTCATTTTACTTTACTGTACAATTCTTTTTCAGATTTTTATATTAAGGACGAAATCGTTTAATTTGGAACATTCTAATTAAGAAAGAAACTAAATAATAAAATAAACACTGTTTACAAATTTTTTTCGCCTTGTAATATTTATGTTCTACTAATATTTTAAATAAAATACACAAACATTATAAAAAAAGTTGAAAAATAAATTGCAATACAGTAAAAATGGTCAAGTATGGTATCTTCTAATAGCAAACATGAATTTGTAATAGTGTAAGATATGAGTTAACAGAAATTGAACTATCCTATAATACAAGATCGACGATATAATAGGGAAATCAATCGTTTGATAAAAAATATAGTTTTTATCCTTTTCAGTTGATTACCACTGATTCGAATATGTACATGGAAAACTATTTTTCTGATTAAAGGTTCATTCGTTTTTAGTGTAACAAATGTCCCCACAATTTTCAGAATTTGAAAGTCTTCCACAAACCTGCCGTTGCACTAAAGTCTCTGCATTCACCTCTCAATATTGAATTTTTTTTGACAATTCAAAAACGCATTTTAGAATCTTCTTCAAAATTAGAACAGTTAAACATTCGGTTTTTATCATGCTGAAATTATATCAAAGTCGCGAAAATGTTTGGCGGATGAAAAGTTCGCGCGAAAAAACTGCACAGTCTTTATAAAAAAAAAAAAAAAAAAAAAAAAAACAGCAACCCCTAACTGACGAATGATACTGCGTTGAGTGCAATAACATTTAAATACTTCTTTGCTGATTCGCTTGGAATACAAGGAAAAGAAATTTCATACAATAACAATCTTTAGAGAAAAAGTCCAAGTTTCTGGCAATAGATGGCAGCACCATACCAGAATTAATGAAACATGCAATTTTTCAACTTCTGTAAAGAAAGTCTTAGCTGGGTTTTCTTATACACACATGAAAACACACAAGTTGGAAATTGAAATTCCTTTTTTTCTTCTTTTGTTCAGTTCGGTCGTTTTGCCAAGAATTTTCAAATTTATCAGCAATATCTAGTTGCCGCAATACGAATTATTTTTTCGTTTAAAAGCGACTGTTCCTCCCAAAAGATATACCCATATTCAAAATCCATTTAAAGAATGATCGGCTTAAACGTTGATCATCAGCAACATGACGAGGGACACCAACGTGAACAGGAAGGTGTACGTACGATCTGTAGTATCACCTGTAAAAAAAGAAAACAAGAAAAGTAATAATTATGCTTTGATAAAAAATAGTTAATATTCCTTAATTAACTGATTTTTTACAATTTTTTTTTGTAGTGCAGTTATTTAGTTTGAACCAGCCTTTAATTACTCGTGTACATTTAATTAGTTTTGCTTTCATGAAGAATCTAAAGAAAACCGGGAAGAAAGAGGAAAAACAAGATAAAACACACTATTTATTTATTTATTTTCATGCTTCATTTTGATCTCGAGTTTCATCTAATCTCATACTTTTTTTTAACAGAAATATTGCAGTTAATTTATTTTTAGACTTCCGGATAAAAAGTTCACCGTCTGCAAGAAAGACAGCACCTTTTGCAGTATGATATGCGGAAATATTCCTGTGGTTGGAAAAAAGGAAGAAAAAAGAAAGAAAAAAGAAAGGGGAAGAGCAAAGTTAATTATTCATAAAGTATTCTCTTATTTCTTTTTACCTTACCTTTATGTCGAATATGTACAAATTTTTTTTCTTTGGTAGAAACGAATTGGATGAGAGGAAAATTATTTCATCTTCATTTAGAAAGGCCATCAATAAAAATTAAATGTTAATAACAGTGGTACATAACAGAGATGTGAAAAAAAGTTATCTGATAAAAAATTCAATTAGCACTCAAAAGGCCAGGTACAATTATTAGAAAGGGAAGTAAAAAAAAATCAGTAACATTCATCCTTTTAAAGATCAAGAAAAGAAATTGGAGAAATAAGAAAAAGAAAAAATTAGAAAAAAAAAAGAAATAATTACTCTTCTTTTATCATTAATGAAAAGGGATTACTATTTTAATGATGAAATTGTAGGTAAAATGAATCATTCGGAAAAAAAGGAAGAATCACAAAGAATTATAAATCTTTAAGTCAAGAAGATTTTTGTTTAACATCTAATTAAAATATTTTTGTCTACTTTTCAAACAAAATGTGTTTTTAAGAGACTCGCTGAAACGTGAAAGATATGAATATTTGTTAAACATTCTCTCAACATTGTTTTTTAAGAGTTACGATATGATCGTGTTTCATCTTTTAAATTCCTCTTTTTTGATGTGGAGAAGAAGAGTCATTATAAGTTAAAAATTTCCTTTCTGCTTCTGTAGGGAATTTCAATTAACGGATTCTTTAAGTCTCGACGTTTTTATTTCTTACTTTGCTTTTGATATATTCATAGAAATGGATTTAATTACATAATTCCTGCTAAAGCTTTTTTTGTAGTAATACGAAAGAAATAATAAAGTTTGATAAATCTCACCTAAAAAATATAAAATTTCAAAGAAAATTTTTAACTTAACTGTAGTATTTGTACCTGTCTTACACATACGCACATGCACGCACGCCCGTAAATCAGTGTCGTATGCATAACAATTTTTGTTTTTAACATTTTCAAGGTACAATTTACTAACTATGCAAAACAATGAAGAACATTTCGTGGAGAAAGGTGTAAATCAGCGATACTCAACCTACGGCCCACGGGCCGCATGTATCCCACAGGGCATTTCTGAGTATCCTGCTAATGGCCCTTGCACTAAAACATTCTATTATTTAACCTGCGGTCACTGGCGCCTGTTTTTGCTACCGTCGTTACTCGCGGGGTGTAGAGAACCCCCCATACTTTTAACACGTGTATTTAAATATAAAAAAATCTTTAGTTAATTATGATACATTTTTTTAAATAAAGTACAAGTTGTTTTTTGTATTGTACAAATAAAATTATTAAATTTATTGCATAAAAATGAGACTAACATTAATTTAAAATACATTAACTTTATATTATTGTCGGAGTGTAGAGAACACCCCACGCGAGTGATCGCGGGTTAAGAACAATGTACTAAACATTTAGCGGGGAAGTCTATCAATCAAGCAATCACATCTACCAATTTTACTGTCGATGTCGTACTAGTACGGAAGTGCTAGTTTTTTTGTCTATCTGTAATGTAACAGGTAGTAATCACAAAGACCAATTAAATATCGAATTGAACTGGAGTAGTGGCTATTTTATGGGGGAAATTGAGTTTAAATTATAAGCAAATAATATACTGATTTCAATTTGGAATTAAGTAAAAAACTTCTTTTTGCTGCCATTCTCGCCTTGATAAATTAATATTTGAAATAAAAATAAGAGAGGCTGTATCAAAAGAAAAAAAAAATCAAGTTATCAAACGGTGTGGTAGCTTTGTTTGTATGACAGTGGGTCAAGGGCGGAAGGAAACCGAAACTATTTCACCACTCAGTAAAAAAAATGCATAAAACCGAGAAAAAAATTATGTGTGTTTGATAAAGATTAATCTAGTATCAAATGCCAAAAAACAAGTTTTAATATTTTGATCATTTTCCACATTTTAAAAGTGAAATATTGAAAATTTTTTCAAAAGTCAAAACTTTTTCCATTAATTCTCATGTTGAGGCCCGCTTGAAATATTCACCATATGTATGCAGCCAGGCGGGAAAAAAGGGTGAGTGTCCTTTGCGTAAACTGCACAGGGTCAGCTCTACATCTGTCTATATATGTAATAATTCTCTGTTTTAGTTTTCATGGGATTGTCAGTTGGGTGGCATAGTTGGTTACGCGCTGTCCTTGTACACCCAAGTTTGCGGGCTCAACCCCAGCCAAGTCGGTGGATCTTCGGGATGCAAAAAACCGACAGTGTTCATGTCATATGATTATACGCCATGTCAAAGATCCCTAGAGCTTAGGTGCTCTCGGAAAAATTAAATTCCGAGTACAATTTCACATCATCTAGGGGAAAAATATATTGTGGTAATTAGTATCAACTTATATGGTGTCATACTAAAAAGTGATACCAGCTCCCGCGCGGAGAATGTACTAGGTTTGGAACGATAATTACCAATCCGCAGCCTCATATGTAAGGAAAAAAAAAAAAAAGGTTTTCTTGAGAAAGATTTTATTTCATTCATTATGGTATTGAATCTTCCAAGACCTCGTGTGAATTTTTTTTCCTTCCGGCCTAACGGGAAATATAACTTTAACCGCATATTTATCACTTTTCAAAAATGCCATGCTATCCCATTCATGACCATGATATGCCCCCTCCTGCAAAGTCAGGTTTTGCGCCTCAAGCCAGATATTATAAGGAATTGTAAAACCATAACATCAGGTTTTTTGGATCCCCTAGAACCCTGGGCCCCGCCGCAATGCGGAAATTGCGGGGGTGCACGTTACACCATTGATGAGATGATACAATTATGCATACGCCATGGAATTTTACCAATTAACGTGTTAAAACCCGGAAATCCTATATTTAAGGAATGTTCCAGAAGCTTCCGGTACGAGTATATAACCTGAGATCTCTGGAATGTGAGAAAAAGAACGGTTTAGTCCTTTATAAACTGCCTGTGTGTTTTGTCGTTGCTTTTGTGTAACGTTTTGTATGTTTAAATAAATCCATAAACGGAATCAAGATCATAGGCTCCCAAAGTGTGTGTGTGTGTGGGGGGGGGAGGGATCCTGGAAGCTCTTGTGATTGCAGAATAACTATGGTAAATTAAAATTAATTCGATGGTGGTGAGGCCCATGAAAGGTTTAATATAAAATAAAATGTTTGTGACCTATATATATATTTACTTAATTATATAATTTAGAATAAATTAGTCATGATTTTTACGTGTTTAAAATTTTAAGGATTTAAAGTTTTATAGTAAAATATTATAAATAGGTACATAAAAAATACAGATAATAAGTGTCACATGGAATAATTTGTTTGACTGGGGCGCGGCTTACTGTAATAGTTTAAATAGAAAAGGAATTTCGCCGTTACATGCAATAACGTATAAAATATGGCTGTATAAAAGAGTCTAGAGAGATGTGAAGTGTGAATGCAATAAATTTTCATTAATCTTGAACTAAAAGCAGTTTTATTCTTTGTATTGTTAAAAATTAATGGAAATATTCTTGAGTACAATTAATACCTTGTACATAAATTTATTTTATAAAGTTATGCTTATGCTAAAGTTCATTTATAAAATAGTCTTTTTATACAATTCTTATCTAAATCAATTTCGGTTTATCATTTTCTGAACGTCAAATAAATAATTATTTAATTTTTCTATTATTCATTGAAATAGAATTTTTTCACTTGGCAGTTCATGGACAAATATTTGGTATAAAAGGAGTCCATAAGCACAGTGTTTGGAAACAAATGCTTTGAATCAATATCTCCACGCTAAATTGCAACAAAATTAAAACTTTTGGAAGTAAAATACTATATACATACATAGGTACATATATTTTTCCAGCATACTTTTCTCGCTTTTGTTAGATACTATGTATATTTAAAACATCGGAGTTTTTAAAATTCTTTGAACATTTTCATTCTGGTTTTAAGTTTTCTTACTTTTACTCAATACTTAATTCTTCCCATTACGCAACAAATCCCACATTCAACAGCTTTTCCGATTAAAGTGGAGCATCTAGAAATTGAGTTAATCGATTCCACCGAATCGATTGTGAAAGAAATCCCGAAAAATGACTTTTCGATAGATTTCAATAACATTGTTTCCAAAAGCCGAGCAGAACATGAAAGTAGTACACAGTACAGAAAACTAACCTGACTTAAAAAGAGCATTAGAAAAGATAGATGGAGGACATTTACCGTATGGATCTTTATTCAGCGGATTCATTTCAATACATAGGCAGTGGCCTCCATTAACCTTCTGCAGTACGAGCTTCGATCGAAGTATTTGAATATCAAAGACATTTGAAAGGGATTTGAATACAGTTATAGCAAAGTCATTTGAAAAGTGTAGTAGTACAAATACTTTCCAGTTGGAAAGGGATATAAATGTATCTATAATATTTTAGGAAAGTTGGGAATGGATATATTAGGAAAATTAGAGTCAACACTTATTTATATTGAGAAGGAAGTTCTCTTCAAAATTTAATGCACATGTTTTTCTAGAATGAACATTAGCGTTATTCATACATGCATGTTGCTTATACTGTTAATCGTATTTACTTTTTCATGGGAATGATCAAAATTTGAATGAAAATGAGACCGATTGAATACAATAGTATAGAACAGTAGTTCTTAACCCTGCATCACTCGCGTGAAAAAACGACCTAAAGTTCTCGCGCAGGTGTGTCATACCCAAGGGTGTTTGCCTTGTGTTTTTACCATAAAATTTGTATACAAAGGTTAAAAAGGAAGAAAAGTAAGAAGTACAACGTATTTATTACATTTTTCACACGTAAATTTAGTTTTTCTATTCTTTTTATAAAGGCATCATTCAGTGCATTGTTTATACACTCCTTTAATCTCGTCGTGTGTAAGTGCGATATTTTCAATGGATTTTAATTTTTTTAAATCTGTATCTTTTTCAAACTAAACACATAGGAGTAAACTTTTTTATTCTTTAAATTAAAAAAGTTTGTAATTTCTTTTTTATTTTCTCTTATTTTGTTCCAGCAATAGTTTTTTTCCCAAAAGTTCATCTGAAAGTGGATAAGATGTGTATCAGTTATCTCCTTTAAAATTACGTTCTTCTCGAATGTTTTTGTGTCTCTACATATAAAACATTTATTTTCAACATTGTCTCCCTTTTTTAAATCTGGATCGATTTCAGTGGAGGAATCCTACTTGCTCTTATACTCTTCATTTGCTTTTTCCTCATCATAACCGCGAAGAGAATTTCGTTAGCCGAAAATACTGTTGTACTCTATCTATTAAATACTGTATTTATTAAATTACTTAAATATCACATTTCTTCATCATAACTACAATAATACGCCGTAGAACAAGGAAGATTTAAAACGCGTTCATGCATTCAGAACTGTAACGGTGATTCACGCGCAGGGTATGACATACCCGAATAGGTGATATCTAAAAATATATACTTAGAATTTGCCTACAAGCTAAGACCCCTCAAAGGACATGACCTTAAAGTCAGCTACACGAGAAACTATCCATTTTCCAAAAAAGGTTTAGAAGGAGCGTTGAAAAAATTAGTCAGTGGGTATGACACACCCTGCGCGAGTAGTGCCGGGTTAAACTGTGATCCGTGGGCAATCCCAGGCAATTCTCAGCGCTTTTTTAGGGGGTCTGCAAACGTCTCTAACCTTTATCGTATAAATGTGCACATTTTTTTTAAAAAATAAAATTAATTTTCTTGCAAAAATTAATAAAAATTTATTAAAGTATTAATAATTCCTGTTACATTGGTTTATTTTATTAATTTCTGATATAGATATTGAATAAATAAAATATTCGCAATGAATTGATTCAATAATAACAATTAGATTTTGGGCAATGAAGTTAATAAATTTCCGAACCATGTATTATACTACAATTTACACTTCTACGTAAAAAGTTAAATGTGTAGGCAACAACAAAAAATTAACAACTCAAAGTTCAATTTAAATTGCTATTATTTTTTTTATCTCTATATATAAAGGAGAAAAGCGACTCACTCACGCTTTACGATATCTCCTGAACTATTAGACCTACAGACTTGAAGTTAGATAGGAATTTTGCTTTCAGGAAGTAGAGATCCAATACAAAAAAGGTTTTACGAAAATCAATCTTTAAGGGACATGGTGGGGCTTAAGGGGCGTTACAGATAAATATTCCCTTTTTTTAACTATAAGACCGAAAGACTTGAAATTTGGTAGACATGTTCCTTTGATAGAACAGAAATTCGTTAAGAACGGATTTTTTGCAAACATGTACCTCTATAGAAGAGCGGGGAGTTACTAAGGCTTATCGATAAAAGAAATTCCCGTTTTCAAGCTTTTAGACCTACATTAATTAAATTTGGTATGCACGTGTGTCTTTGTTGAATTCAAATCCGCTAAGAATGTGTTTTACAGAAATCGACTCTCGAAGGTGGTTACGGAGCTTATTGATAAAAAAAAATTTCTGTTTTTGAACTATTAGATTTAGACTTTAAGTTTGACGAGCATGTTTATTTTATTGAGTAGAGATCCCTTAAAATAGTTTTTTGAGAAAATCCACTTTAGGGGAGGGGGTTACACGAGTTTAAAAGATAGATAATTCTATTTCAAATTTAAAAATTGGAATAAAATATTATTTAGAAATTCTGCCCTTTTTTTAAATGCAAAGGTAAGAGTTATAAGGTTAACTATAGGACATTATATATCCATACAACACCATGAAATACCCAATGAAGCCGGCGAGTAATGGATATATATATATATATATATATAAACATATATATATATATATATATATATAATGAGTTTATATTTTTAAATGCTTACACACCATATACAGTATACTCTATTTTAAGAAGTCACTAAATCCTGAAAAAAGCTTATACGGAAATTTCGTTATTAATCTTTTAATATACTTTAGAGAGACCCCATAAAACAAATTTTAAATTCATAAACAGTATAGATTACTTAAAAAAAGTAATTATTTACAATTTTTCAAAAAAATTAATATCTATTCATTTTGTATATTTTGCCCATCAAAAAGATATTTGCAAGGAAAACTAGGGGAAAAAATTGTCCAAGAATACACCTCTATCTTCAACTTAAAAAAATTTTTATAACAAAATTAATGAACTTTTTAGTGAGACTTTTTCTAATTTTAAGCCTACAAATATTTTTAAACATACATTATTTTATAACCAGTAATTTTAAGCAGACATTACCACATGCATCCTTAAATTTAGTTACTGATTACTGTGAATTTTATTTGAGTCTTTTGTTTGAAAAATTAAGGAAATTTTATTGCCCTAGGAGTTAGGCCACTGGTAAAACCAATGTAAAGCGATTGATTACCATAAAATGTTCTAAAAAATTTGAAAAACTTCTTGAAATATTTTAAAAATAGGAAGAAAAATATCGAATCACAAGATAAAAGTTCTTTAAGCAGAAAATACACTTCGCTACTTGGAGGTTATTTTACGAAGAAAATAGTAAAATGTTCTTGGTTTCAGGAAAAAGTTCCCAAAATAGAGAAATTCGTAAAATAGAGATTCGTTATATAAGGAGGTTTGACTGTACATTGGTTATCCCAACTACATATACAAAATTGATGTCTTACTTGAGTCAATAAAAAATTCAGAGATAAATAACTTTTTGCTATAAATATTTAAACATAATAATATCTAGGGATGTGATGACATTTATAATTATAGATATTTATATATTTTTAAGATACAAATATTAAAAACTGATTTAAATAGTGAAATAGAGGATTTTATTTAATGTTGAATGATGTCACTATATGTGATAGCGTATATATAGATTTCAATAACATAATTGTGAATAATTTTCGTGCAGAAGTTTAAAATAAATAAGATTCATGTAAAATTCTTCAAAGTTTTAAAATTGTGAAGAAATGTGTGAAAATAAAAGAGAGTTCAATGTTTTTTATAGTAAAATTATAACATGTATTAGACTATTTTTGCCACATTTATACGAACTTTTAGATTTAATCCAAAAAACCCGATTCTTCATCAAATGAGATTGATTTTTTACACACACGCTACTTAAATAACTGTACTCATAGAACTCTTTAATGTGTAAGGAAATTCATGGCAACTAGAACAAATTAAAACCATTATCTTTTTATTTTATAGTCTACATAAAGAGTTCCCTTTCAATATGAAGTATTTTCAACTTCAATTAATTCAAAAGCCTTTTCACGCTATCAGTATCAATGATCTATTAAAAAATGTAATCTATTCATTAACTAAAATTTATTTTATAAAAGAAAATTAAGATTAAATTTCCTTATTTTTTTCAGGAAGTATAAGAAGCACATATTTTAAAAGCATACGATTTAATTCATTTGAGAAAAGCAAATTTGTGAAAAGTCTCACGATAATAAAACTAAATTTTTTGCCTTAAAATTAATTATATCATGTTTTTTGACTCTGAGCTGTTTTAATCTTAACTTTTCAACTTTCAGTTAAATATTTTTTACATACATTATATTCTTCTTTAAAAAAATAAAAGATGAATTACATTTTACAGTTTTTGTATTAGTTTTTATAGCAGTATATATATATATATATATATACTGCTATAAAAACTAAACGTTTTTTTCATCTGCTTTGTATAACGATTTAGTGCGTTAATACTTTAAACTGTTTTGGAATTTTAATTCATAGTTTTTTTATTTTATGTTTAAAAAAGTAGTAAAAAAAAGTTCAATAGCTTATTTATTTAATTTAAAAATAAATTCAATAGTTCATTTTTTATGCAGGTTTTTTTTACCATTTAGTTGATTTTTAATAAATATTTAATGGAGGATTATGATAGGAGAGTTTTTTTTAAATAATTAACTTCTTAAGAAATACGATTGATGCATTTTATACTTTATATCAGGTTGGTCAAACTATTGCCCACGGACAGATGTATCTCACATAGAGCTTCTGTCTGGCGCGCTACAGATTTTGAAAAAATAAATAATACGTTAATTTTCTTTTTCAATGTTACTAAGAAATTTATTTAATGGTGTATTTGCGAAAATTTCTATACACATTTGAAACATTTTTTCCATTTTGCAAAACATGGAGTCTACCTGAATAAATTTGCAGCACTTCCTTAAAATATACTTGCTTTAAATTTAAATTTTATTAAATTAAAAAAAAAGCAATGGACTTATAGTTTGATTCATCGTATTCGTGTTAAAAAAGTTTCAAAATGTATACCTTTTTAGAGTTTGTTCTTGTGTTTTATATTAAATTACATTAGATGTAAAGGTTTTATTTCTGCCTTATGACCCACTTCCAAAATGGCTTGCATGTCACTGCTTTATACGTTGGCGACTTAACTCTATAAATATTTCTTGCAAATTTTCCAAGAAATAAAAAACTGATTAACATTTTATTTTCAAATTTAGTCACTTATGAAATTAAGTTTTCTGCTTGCTATTTGTATCAAACCCCTCTACAATATCTACAGGCGCAGTAAAAAATTTATATTCAGAATTGTTTGTGAGAATTATTCCTGTATAAAGAATGGTATGTGAATATAAAAATGTAAATTTATTTTGTATTGTTACAAATAAGAATTACTTTTAAGTTTGGTTACAATTAGAGATTTTCTTATTATATAAACATAATATTCTGAGTCTGACTAAAGTACGTTCTTATTTGCCTTGTCAAACACTAACATTTTATAATATGATCTTCTGTGTTGAAGTAGCAATTATATATATAAATCAATGTAATTTAGTAACTACAACATTATTTTAGGAAACTATATTTTTAATATCAAATTTTACTTTTATATTATTAAAATTTACTAAACAAACATGTAACTTAATTTTTTATTATCCATATAAAACAGTTTTTAAAAGAACTAAGCTGCTATAGAGTAAGAATTGCACTTGGATATGTGCCAAGAAATAACTTACAAATATGAATATAATCAAAATGAAAAATCGGTTTGTTATGAAGCATGTTCAGAAAATATATAAGTACCGTTGGTTTCCGGATATGAAAAATGCTTGAATAACGTGGTAACAATGCAGGAAAATAGTTTCCGAGGTGCTCTTTAATATGCAATTAAATTTTGTTTTGAAAAAAAAAAAAGACTTTTTTCCTAAAACGCGGTACTTATCATATTTATTCAAATCTAATCCGCGCCCCGAATTCTCAAGAAGTCTTTGTAAAAAATGAAAAATAGTTTAAGATAGTTTATCGATATCCAATTTTACGAAATTAAGATAAATTTAAAATGTGAACTAATTAGAATTGAATAATTAGTTTTTTGTACAAGTATTATAAACTTTTAAATACATACATAAACCCTGCTCTGATTGCTCCCTACAATGATCTTTTCCCTTCGATTCTAAGTCGCACCCGATTTTCAGTAGAGTTAACATTGGAAAACAAGAGCGGTTTAGATTCGAGGAAATAAGGTAGTTTCCCAAAACACCTCGTATTTAAGTTTTAAAAATTCAGTTTGGTTTTTAAAATCGATATATATATATGTATATCGATAATATCGATCGGTTTTTAAATGTGTATATTTTTAGTCTTAATGTAATTTCATCAAAACTTATGCGTTACTGTTATTGACCTTTCTACGGCCCGGGAAAATGGTTTTTGCTGTACACACGTGGTAAGTCATTATCTAATTGTTTTAGCTTTGATTTTATAATATTCTAGTAATTATTTTTGGCTATAATATTATCGTTTTACATTAATAGATTATGGTTTTATTTATAATAATAGTTAAACTTCTCTAGAAATTTCTTACTTTCCCTATGGCCCAGAGTATTGGCAAATTCAGGTGAAGGTTGGCTGGCCGAAAAACTTTGTTTAAACCTGCAATCCTGGTATATATATATAGTACACATATGTACATATATATATATATGATTTTAAAAAATTTAAATTTAATTTAAGTTTTAAGTCTATGTTACTCAATTCAAAGAATTTTAATGGAGAACATTAAGGAAAAATACTCCAATTATGAAATTAAAAATCTTCTGTGTTCATAGCATTGACAAGAAAAACTTAAAAGAAGACCTAGGCTTAAAACATATCTTAAAACAAAGAATATATTTAATATACTTACTGGACGTGCTTGCAGTGCTATTGCTAGAAATTCTCTTCACAGTTGCAGGATCTGGAAAAAAGTAGGAAAAAAAAATTAAGGAATTGTTTGCTCGTAACAATATGAAAATTTGCTCAGAAATGAGTGTAAATGAATATATTTCCTTCTACTTTTTCACGTTCGATTGAGTTTTAATTAACAACACAGTCTAGAAATTATTCGAAAATCATCGGTAGTCAACTGATGAGATAATTTGAGCTGATGAGCTCCCTCTACTAACTTCCATGCCATGCCTTCCAAGAGCTTAATTCTAAATAGTTCCTATTAAATTGAAATTAGTTCCCACATAATACTTTAATGGAAATTAAGACTGGAATTCATTATTTTATCTTAACATGACCATGAAGTTCGTAATCTAACTGTTGTATTCGACTATCATGGTTGCTTACATTTTAACCTCTTAAAAAACTGTCAATCCCCCCCAAATGTTAAAAAAAGTAACACTTTTTTATTACATGTAATTAAACATTATTAACACAAACTGCGAAAATAGAAGAATTTTATTTTAATTTTCAATTTTAAAGTTTTTACACTATTTTTTATTTTATAATTATAAAAATAAAAAAACCTTAGTGTGTTTTTTTATAAGTACACTCTGCGTGCTATAAAGAAGTTTCATTCATGTTAAAAGAATTTCTCTCATTTTTACACAAAATTTTTATGTTCGTACTTCTTTTTCAAACGGTTGAGGATTTTGTGTGCGTGTGCATATATACATGCACACATAATTGAAAGCATGGTGTAATATTAAGCCTTAAATTGCAATGGGACAGAAATAATATAGGCCTTTTTGGTTTAAGTTTCCATTTTCGTTTCTTCTCAATGAACTAATTGCACATTGCCTTTAAAACGCTGTTCTTTATCGAATACTTTCAAGAATCTAACTTTCTGCCTTCAATAAAAATTGTCGCCTTTACCTCAAACAAAATTCCCAGATTAGAATTATTTCAGTACCATGGACAAACTGCTTCTCTTAAAAATTCTAGCCCTAATAATCTCACTATAAGAATTAAAAAATATAGGAAAATCAAAGGTAGAAAGAGGAAAATGTCAGTACCCCCCGCATAGTGGACGGACAAACTGGTTGTGACCGGTTTTCAGTAGCCCAAACGGTGTATGGGAAAACTAGTTAAAGGGTTAAGAGCATAGGGCCTAGATAACCCATTGTCTAGGATGATGAGCAATGTGGACCATGATTACGGAGCTCAATCCCAAGTTCGAGTCCTAATTACACTCATCGTACAGAGTAACTGGACTGCTGCTTGTTAAATAAAATTGATCCTCGCAATCTTCGAACCTCTGCTAATGTTCATTGGATCATTACGAAAAAGCAGAACAGACGTAGGAGAGTGAGGTACCAACTAGGTGTTATCACCGTCATTTGATCTTGGCTTGAAATAGTGGGATCAGTCAAATGCCTTTGTATTTGTTGACTACCATAAATACCAATGGCATTTTTATGCATGCATGTTATATTTTTTGAATCGGTTTTCTTATTCAAGGATCCGCTAATCATAAGAAAAAACATAGTTTGGAAAAATGATTTTTTAAAGAATTTCCGGTTATCCCTCGCAAAGGATTTTAATCTTTTAACTTTTGAGGTGTTTTGAAGTGAGCTTTTATTCTAGAAGAAGAAGGAGGAAAAAGTCACATAAAAATCCTTCAAAGTCAACGTGTGTTAGAATCCAAGTTTTCAAATAGTTTGTGAAATTCATTAGGATGTCTGAATGTATATGATTATCATGTAGGGAGTTTCTCATCCAGGGCGACATACATAGTCGATGATTCCGTGTTGTATGCGAATTTCTATTCCTTTTCATTTTCCAAATGAAAATGGTGCAGAAAATATAGTATAACTAGCACAGATAGTGTTCAAGATAACAAATGATCGAAACAAAAATGAGTTAGTTACAGATAGGGTTATCAGAAATAAAACTATCATTGTTGGCGTTTGATTGCAAAATAATCAGCATGTTTAGTTGTTAGGAACATTTTCACTCTCTTGGCGACTTGTTTAAAAATAATAGAAACTTATTTTTTTTTCCAATTTGGCTTATACATAGGATTCGAATATATGATAAATTTCTATATAAAAAACACTATATCTAATCATAGTCTAGAATTCGGAAATATAGAGTATGAAGGAAACTTTCATCTATTATCAGTACATATTTCCTTAATTCCTCTATTGCAATTAAAGGTACTTAAGTATTAACGCAACCTATTGGCGACATAAAATGAAACGAAGCATATGACTGCCAATTCAACGCATACGACACAGACGAAATTGGGGTTGCCAGGTTGGCGAGTTATCTTGAACGTTGGCGATTGTTGCGATTATTCTTTGGTTCCCAATTAAATAAATCGAATCCCGATATGATGCTGATGTTATTCAAACACTTAAATTTTAATATTGTTTATGCATACATGTAAATGAACTGGAAGTTTCATTTTAATTAGTTAAATAAGAATTTGTTTCACAAATGTGTTATTAATTAAGCATTATTACACACTTTGTATACTGATATCACATAATTTTAAATCAAATTAAATTCTATTACAAAAGAAACAAACAACTATAAATTTTGTCGGCCAATACATCTACCGTATTGCCCTAATAGTTATGGTCATGAACTCGCGGTTGGGGTATCATGAGTTCGAGCTCTAGCGTCACTGAAGATCCGTCATGTAAAGGGGCTGATGCACATCAAATCTGTCGTGGCTCAAAGTCCTTCTGTTGGTGTGGTAGCTTGAAGGGTTGGATCCTAGCAGGACCCCACACTTAGCGCGAATCTTTTTGGTTTGTGATAATTACGCCCTCTTGTTAACCCTACTTTGATACACTAAATATGGAAAATCCAACTATTTCTTGAATTTTCGTATTTTGTCGGTGGGCATTTCAAATTTTGTCATTTTGTCGTTGGACAACAGGCGGGAAGTATGGCTGAGTGTATGAGTGAATATACCTTAGAATTTTTTACTTTGTTGAATGCGAAAGGTAAAAAAGAATTGATTGAATGGTGTGTGAAAGAAGCCACACCAGCAGCGCTGAAGGTATGTTCGACCATTATCTTGCAGAATATGTATGGCGGCGCTCCCCTACGGTCGTTCGCTTAGCGATAAGGCCTTCAAGGCGTTTTTAAAATCTTCTGTTATGCTGTACCCTTCACTCGAATAAGATCAGTATTATAAGAGCTAGTATATATAATTAGAAAGTATATATAAAGGTGTTTTTATATATTTTTTTATCTTAAATATATTTGATAAATTTATGTATTGTTTCTAAATGTTTTCATTACACAATTCCCCTTGTCCCGCTAAATTCATTTGCCACAATTTTCAAGTTCACTCGGCGCCATCTCGTTCTGGCTTGGCACTTTTTTCAGTTTGTCACCAAGGGCTCTGCTAGTATTTTACCGTTTGAAGAGAGAAAGCTTGTTCAGGTGTCGTCCTTAGCAGTTGACCAGGTTTCAAAATTACGAGGCTTATTACCAATAACATTCGTGTTGCTTTGTAGTGCAACTTCAATAAACGCTCACCTTCTCTTCCACTGCCATTCATTTTTTTAAGCCGGCATGAGTACTGCATTTCAAATTAAATTTAGAAGATAATTTATATTCTATACTATTTATCAAAATTATAGATTTTAGTTTTATCCACACAATATGAGTTTATTTAACTCACGAAATGTGCAATGTACAAAATCAAATGATTTATTTTCTATGCTTTAAGTATTTAAAACTAACGATGAATAGTATTGAAATTTTATTAATTTAAAACTCGGATCATCTTCACTGGTTCATCAAAGTAGAGAAATAAAAAAATGCTCGAAACACGCATTAGTTGAAAATCGTCATCATTATGTAAGAGAACTGCAATTGTCATTCATTTACAAAGGACATCATTCATTTTAAGGTCATTCATTTATACGGTTTCTGGTGTGCTCGTCTGTCCAATAAATGACCAAATTCAATTAAAGCTTCAGTAGTCTTTATTAGCCAATTGAAACTGGGGACTCAACAATTGTTGTACGTAATCGAAACTGACCCGTCCAGAATTTATCCCGCTGATGAAATTTATCGTTTCAGTTATACCAGCAGTTATTCATTTAGAAACCTTCCCAATTATTGAAAATTGATGAACAATTTTAAACAATTAATCGTAGGAGAAAATCACGTTTGGGAATTTGTAAAATAAATTTTGCAATCGCGTATTTTTTAACTCGCTTTGAAAGTGAACGATATATGAGGTTGGATTTTATTTACAAGCGAACGTTTGTGCCAATTTTTTATTTATACTTTTTTGGGGCATAACCTCGTTTATAGTCGTGTGAGTGGTTTCTATTTGAAGTCGCTCCTTCACCGTCCTGCTTACCTAAGGGTGTGGTGGGAAACAAAGCACCACCAGAAACTTCCATAATAATTATTATTTTGTTACTATTCAAGCACACTAATAAAACACAAGTGAAACTACAAGAGGAGACCGTAGGAGTGATATAAAGAAAGCAATCTACACTAAGTAAACAAGCGTAAGTAATCAGTTTAATTCAATATAAGACAACCTATCTTAGATTATTAATTCTCAATCCACTAATTTATTATAGTGGCAAACTCCGTCCTTAACTCAAGTTGTGATAATGAATTATATCTCACCTACGTATCACCACAACAGTTCCTCTGCTCCTTCTATCTTACATTTAGAAAGTCTTTTTTGACTTTATATAGTTAAACTAATCTACATATCAAGGTTTCTTCTTGAAGGATGGCTGTGAATGCACACGAAAGCTAGTCCCAAAGTTTCCCCAAAAGGATTAATCAGAGGGTCACGTATAGATCTGTCACAGTCGTTTTGTCCATTGCCAGAGTCCCGTTTCAATAAAATTTTCTCAAAAGTGTTACGCTTTGCTGTTTGTCTTGAATTTCTTCAGGATATGAATTCAGACGATATTTGTGTAATTTCTTTATATGAATATAAACTCTGTAATAATGCTCTAAAATCTGCCCACAAAATAAATCGTGCATTTAGGAAGAATACTGTAAACTAGAGGTTCCCAAATCTTTTGCCTCGAAGACCCCTTGCCATTGTTTTCTATTTCAGGTAGACCTCTCCTTACCTAATATTGAAATTTTGCTATAGAAATAATTACTTTAAAAGACTTCAATTTCTAATTGTAGTGAGGTACAGTGTCTAGAACTACAGAAATACATGTTAATTAAAGTAAAATTTAATTAATGCATAAAGTAACTATTACTTGCAATAACTGAGCAACAAACAAATGCCTATAATGGAAGGGATGAATCTGGTGCTTCAATAACTAATTTTCAACTTTTGGGAATCAATCTTGTCAGGTTTATAAATCTAAATCTTATCTGTTAGAAGTATTCAGTCTTATTTTTATTTGTTTATTTCTTCCTTTTTTGTTTTGGAATTAGCAACCGCGTGGAGACTCCTCCTCACTAGGAAAATAAATTAATTTTCTCCCGATATTCCATAATTCAGGATAAGTAACAGGTGTAACTTTTTAAAGCCAAAATTGCTGACATCCGTTTTCTGTAAGATCCTCGTTAGAGTCTATTCTAATCGGTTCCCCTTGTAACATGACAATTTTTTTCAATGGGACCATATAAACTCTTTTCCTACTGTGATATTACCAGTGCCAAGATATTCTCAAACCTTGTTTCAAAATCTGATTAGAGGTCATTTAAATGTGGAGCATTGGTTGAAACGTCATCTTCCTGGCAGATTGTCAGTAAGAAATTGAGAAACTGGGAAAATTTGCGACGTCCAATAATGTACTTTTGTTTAATTTTGAAATGATGGTGTTTTTTTTAAATAAAATGTATGCTGCCACTTTGTAACTGGAAATTAACCTCAAGAAATTTAGTAAATAAATATATTAAATAGATAAAATCTGGTTTTTACTGGATTAAATTTCTTTTAAATCTAAAGTCACGATCAGGTTTAATGAGAGCCTCTATTGTAGACTCCCATTCATGGACTCCAAATTATATTCTATTTCACGTAGATATCTTGAAAGTCGTTATAGAGACCCCCCTGTAAGTAGATATAGACCACTATGGAAATCACATCTGTAAACGATCGAAAAGTGCAGCTTTGGCTTTAAAAAATTCGGTCTGGTGATTTTTTCCTTCAAAATGAATCTCGTGGAAGACCCAAGACGTCTGTGAAAAATGATGCTCCGAAAGAATTGGAGTAAACGAATCCAACTGTATCTATTACTGTCAGTACACTAATGAATTGTACAAAAAAATTAAAAATTATTTGTGCCCTTTTCATTTTTTAATTGTCATGACCTAATTCTTCCCGACCAAGCCTAGCTGCATACGAGGTGCACAGCAATTACAGAATTACATGAATTTGAAGTGGTGGTCTTATCCGGCAGGACAGAATCCGGTACCTTCGGTTACGTCAGCATGAAATATACCACTGGAACAAAGTAATCACTTTAGTCGGAGGATGTTACTGACTTATATATATAATACCGCTACACATTCCACTGCCAGTGAGTCAGTGGGTAGGTGAATGAACGATAAAGTTGTTATAGCGAGCGTGTGAGTTGTTGCTGTTAATTGGAGGAGTTGCGTCAAGTGAGTCGGACGACTTTGCTGCGTCAAGTGAGTCTGATGAGTTTGTTTTGCTGCTCCAAGTGAGCCTGGCGAGTTTTTTGGTTGCTCTTTTTGCGGGTAAATGGCACCAAGAAGGTTGCCGTTTTCAGAATTCAGCCAGGGCCACCAATGAAGTGGTGCACTTATCCGGAAGGACAGATACTGGTACCTTCGATTTCGTAAACACCTAATATACCGCTGGAACAAAGCGTTCACCTTAGCCCGGAGGTTGTTACTGACTTATATAAATGATACCACTAAAAATTAAAATATGAAAGTTTGCAGAATCCAGCTTATCCACTGGATCTCTCACTAAACAATTTTTATTTTTAAATTTTTACAGTGGCTAAACAGTATGAAAATGATGGCAGTCTGAAAAATTGTATATCAAAGTTTATTAATTCTTATAATCAGAATCTATAAATTAAGATCTCGTTGGGAAAGGTATGTTGAAACATGCGGAACCTTTTTTGATTAAATAATCAGCTTTGGAAGAAAAATGTGCAGTTTTATATATCCACTTAAAAGACCGACATTTCATATGCCTCAACCTAATATTAATAACTGACATACAAAAGAATTTTAAATCTTAATACAAGTATCGAATAAAAATTTATGTTTTTATATAATTATTCTCACGAAAAAAAGCTTTCACTGAACTTTTTAACATACTAAGAGTCTTATTTACATCTTAAGTAATATAAAAATCAAATGGACAAAGAATAACATAAATTAAGACAACAGAGTTATTATATGTATATTGTTTTTCTTTATTCCAATATTCTAAATGCAGTATTTTTAAATAAAAAACTGCAAAAAATATATTTAATCCATTACATTTTTCGAATTTTTTTAGTGCTTTTTGCGAAATAATAAAGAGTGTTGACAAATAGAAATCTGAAGTGTTTTTGTAAGAAATATAATAAAAGTTTCGAAATCGTAAGCGGATTAAAAATAAATTCGAAAAGATGATGAATGAATGTGAAATGGTTCGTACTTTCCATTCGAATAAGTTTCGCGGCTTAAATATGTTTGTTGTTTTTATACCTACACATATTTCTAATCCGATTTTCCTTAACTGTATGTGCTTATATGGCCGGCGGAGTTGAGTTAAAAGAAAGAAGATTTATGCGTTTTCAACAGACTTTCTCTCTATATATATTCGGTTTAAAACTTGGAATTTAAAATTACTTTTGACGATTATTAATTCAACTGACAGAAACTTAATTCCTCCGAATGAAAATTCTTAATGTGTAGATTAAAAATAAGCTTTTTTTAAAGCTGTTTATATATAATTGTGGAAAAAGTATTGAACTTTTTGTTGCATATTTAAAAAGTAAATTCCGTCAACGATGGTTACATCTTAGTTTCTTAGAATTTTTTTAGTTGTTTTGAGTACAATAATTAAGTAAAATGCTAAATATAAGAATGTTTGAGTTAAATCCTTAAAAAACTTATTCATAGCTGCAATTGCTAAATGAAAAAAGAAGTTTTTAAAAGAGTTAAAATGGTTTTACTTATGAATGTTCTAATATAAACTTTTTAAATAATTTGAATTAAGTATTTTCTAATAACTAAGTTATTTTGTGTTTTGTTATAACCTTATTATTACTAATACAGTTTAGATGCAAGTTAATCTTTGAAAATATTGTAAAGAACAAAGTTCAAAGAACAATTAATTCCTAACCCTTCCTCATCTCTATTAGCAACATAAATTAAGTTCATTTTAATAATCAAATAGCTTATTGCACAGTTTCTAATATATAATTCAATTAATTTACTTATGATGTTAGGGAAATTAAATAGTGACGTAATAAACAATAAAAACAAATGAAGAACGTTTGAAAAGGCGCAGCTTAATCTCGATTATTCTAACGATAATGAATTTAATTTATTTCTTTTAAAGCAATTACGCAATATCATCTCTTAAATTTAGGTTTTTTAAAATTTGATTTATGAAAATAAAGCAATAATACCTTCTTGTTATGCAAAAAATTACACTGATAAACGAAACAAATTCCTTAAAAATCATTTAATTTTCATCTGAAAAATATATAACAAATATGATATGTATGATTAAATAAATTAAAATAAATTCAAAACAAAGAAAAACTGCAAAAGTAGATTTATCCATCAACTTTTTCTTTGCGCAGAGAAGCATCTCAAGCTTTGTAAGCAAAAGAAAAGTAAACTGTGAAAAGTTAATATATTATCAAAAAAATTTTGCAGGGTAATATAAAAAAAATGGTTAGAACTGAATGGATAAGTAGCATTACTTAAATTTATCAGAAAAAAAACTATTATACATTTAGAAGAACTCTCTTTTAGGTATCTGACTTCGTTAGGTACCATAATTTTGTAAAAAAGAATAAATGAATATATTTTTTTTTGATATTTAGTTTCACTTGAATTAAAATATACATGCTATATTGTTTTAAGAATACTATTACAATAAAAAATTATTTAAACTCAAATTTTTCAAAAAATGACGAAATAAATTACAGTTTAAAAAAACTAAAGAACACGCTTTATACTGATTCGAATTAAAAAGTAAAAAAATAATTCTTCATATAAGAATAAAATGATGAACGAGAAAATTAATGTCATTGGGGTAAGAGCGTGGGGTGATTTGTACTACATTTTTTTACTAACTCAGCATTTCGGAATAGAAGTTAGAAAATATAACAATTGATATATTTTTTGAACACCCCACGTTTTTACCCCAATGACATTAATTTTCTCGTTCATCATTTTATTCTTATATGAAGAATTATTTTTTTACTTTTTAGTTGGAATCAGTATAAAGCGTGTTCTTTAGTTTTTTTAAACTATGATTTATTTTATTTCTATTTTTAGAAAAATGTTTATATTATGGTAAGAAATGGCAACGCACCCACCCTCCCCTTTCTTACATAAAGAACACACACTTTTTTTGTTCGTTTTATTTCAAATATCACAAGTGTATTCAATTTTAGGGTGACGACCTTAATCTTTTAGCTGCTAAATCTGGAATTAGTCGCCAAATCTGGAAAAGTATACGGAATTAGTTGCCAAATCTGAAAATGGTATATGCAATAAGTCGCCAAATCTGGAAGTGGTATATGAAATTGTCGCCAAATCTGTTTATCGTTATTCCTGACAATCCTGATAAGGACAATGGAACAAAATTTTGAAATTATTGTATTGTCATCGGTCCTTGACAAGTGTGTAAAATTTCGAATCAATCCGACCATTTAAAGTGGGTAAAAATCGAGTTCCAAGATTCTGTTACATACAAGTGAAACTTATAAAAGCGTGTTAAAAAGGGTATAATGCTCTAAAGTTTGATTTTTGAAAAATTCTCATTATTTTCAAAGTTGCTATCAACTGAAATAATAATTAAAAATTCTCTACTGTGATATGTTAAAATATGCATAAATTCACTTCTAAATTACATATTTCAAAAATCCTAGATCAGGCCTTATAGAGAAATCTTAGTTATATATATAGGGAAAATATTCTTATTACAGAAGCATTTTTTATAAAAGGAGAATATGTTCTAAAAATAAATAATTTTTTCTTCATTTTTTGCGAAAATATTACATTAAAATTTTTATCATAATAATATTCTTAAGACAATTTAATATGCATATTCTAATTCGACTGACACTAAATATAACAAAATTGTTCATTTAAACAATTTTTCAAAGTCATGTTTCCGATTGTAGTCAAGTCAGTCACCTTAACAATATATTATTCCAATGTTAATAAAACACTTATACAGGTTAGTCACGAATTAATGGTACTAACTTTAAGAGTATGTACAGTACATTGTAACAATCATTTATTGCATAGAAATGTATGTAACAAGTGAGGAGGTAAGGCACAATCACAAAAACTAAGAGACGAATGGAAAGACACAATGTTCATTGAAAGCGTCGTTGACAAGTGTAATGTTTACAATAACTGTTCAGCATATGAGTTATGAAGTCCAGTTGCAGCGCACATTGCTGTACGAACCACTGGCAGTCGAAGAAGACATTCTGCGGATTTAAAGCTTCTACTCGATGCAATTGGAAGAGTTGTAAGCGATTTTCATTTAACGCTCTACAAACGATCTGATGGCTCACACTTAGGTGATGATCAACAGCTCTTGTACTTGACTCGGGTCTATCAGCCACAATGTTCAAGATGCTTTTTTCAAAGCCTAGACTGCGTACAACTCTTCGACGACCAGCAACATGTCTGGAGACGTGGAAAGAATGTGTTTCACGAAGTTGGCGATGTAATCACTGAAAAAGTATGTGATCCAGCATTCATCGAACAGGAAACTGTGCATGATACATTCGTATTGCAGCTCTGCTGTTACCGTTTGCACGATCATACATGTAACACATGTCTGCATTTTCGGCATACGTTATGCCTCTCATCGCAGACGTCAGCATAATTGCGAATGGTGCTTTCCCCTACTGAGATGCATCATGTTGAACGGCGGCTGAACATCTACTGCCCCCTACTGGCAACGAAACCAACCGATAACTCCATTTCTCTTTTCTATTATTTCACCATTTTGCGCCTCACCACGTCACTTGCGCCCGTACATTCTTATACAATAAATGATTGTTACAATGCCCTGTATCTACCCTTAAAGTTTGTACCATGAATTCGAGACCACCCTGTATACAAATCTAAGTGTAATGCAAAAAGAAAAATATCGAAAGAATGAACTGACCTATATAAGGCTTGAATTGATAGAGAGCCTCAAATCCGGTTCCGTCAAACTTGTCGTTGGACTTGAATGTGACTCGGAAGAAGTCGCCATCAGACTCGATGACTTTAGGCTTCTTGACGCCACAGTGACGGGGGATCTTGCGGTCCACGGTACGGTAGTTGGAGAACTCCACGTAGTCACTAGCAGTGTCTGAGTTACACCTGAAACACGGAAAAAATCTCATGACTTTTCTTAGCGAAAAGATAATAATCATTCCCATAATTCTAATTTTACGAATTAATATTATATATTCTTTTTGAGAAAAAAGTGACGTTAGTGAAAATTGCCACAAATTTTCAGACAAGTTCAGCTGAGGATGGCATTTAGGCAGGTTTCAGAGTTTTCTGTCACCACTCCTCCAGCGTGAATAGGAGAGAATTCCTTTCACACGCGTGGCTCAAAGTTGACCGGAAAAGGGATTTTTTAGTAGAAAAGGAAGCGGTGGCACATCCGAACAATGAGTACCAGGAAGCAATAAAAGAACTATTTACATTTTCAATTCACAAGTAGCCGCGTGGGAAAGGGAATTTTTCAGGAAAATAAAGGAAGTGTGGCACATTCGAACAATGAGTGCGAAGAAGCAATAAAAACTATTTACATTTTTAATACACAAGTAGCCACGTGTGAAGAGTATAACTTTCACATTATCCCTGTAGATGAGTCAACTAGTTTTGAGGAGAACATGGTTTTCGAGCAATTGAGGGAGTGGCAATGGACCACGAGGAAAGAGGTGTGACGATTTCTCTTCTATACTAGCTCCCGACTGTTTACTTTCTGTTAGATGCGGCACAAGTAAACAAGTAAAAAGGGTCTTTTAGTTCTTGATTTATTCACAATATTAATTAATTAATTAATTAATATAAAATAAAAAGATAATTCAATAATATTCAACCTGTGATCCGTCCCATCAAGTATCTACGAATTTAATCATCAGCTCTAAAATTCTTAATTCCAAAGATAATTACTAGTAGATTTACTTATCAGGTATAGTCTATCTTTGGGTGAAAAATTCAAATATTTATATTCTGCAATTTTCATATAATTTTTTATCCTATTTTTAGATAATATTTATTAAAGCTGATCAAGTTCTACGATTACAATGATATTTATTAATTAATCTTAAAGCAGAATTTTTTGCGAAAATTATTTTTTTTCACAAATTTAACTATTGAATTAAAAAACAAACAAATGATGTTATCTTTGGAGGAAGAAGCTGATGAATAACTCTTAAGTAAAAAAAAAAACCCTTTTGTGATTAGGAAACTGCCTTTTCAGAATTTGACGAAGAATTTACAACTAAATGTTATGCGAATGTTTTGTATGAATTGAAAAACAATTAACGGTATAACTTTAGTACAAAAAGGAATGGCAATTCGTTGCTATATAAGAATCATTCGATCATAAAAGATATAATGAAGCAAAATTAACAAATAATATTGAAATTTCACAACCGAAATGATGTTTCACAATTGTCTTAAACTTCTGAATAATTATGCCATATTTTTTCAATCACGATGACTTGAAATTTAAATAATATAAATAATAGTTCAATGAATAGCTTTGCTTTGATCAAGGCTTCTCATTAAAAATATATTTTAATCTCTAGATAAGGTACAGTCACTAATAATCTCTCATTATAAAAGTGCTGATGACTGCCCACGTTTTCAGTTTCAGCAAGATAGCTTATCGAGTTTTAAAATTAGATTCTAAAATTTATTAAAACAAGAGCAAAATGTATTTATCACTGACAAAGAGAAAGGGAAGCAATTATGATAAAATGAAAATTACAAGACTTAACTCTTAAATGGGTATTTTAATCAAATATTAGTTCATTATTTTCCATTGAAACATTATTCAGCCTGATTTATATTAGATAATATATTTTACAGTATATAATCTTCCTATGAATAATTGTTTTAATTTAAATTAACGCCAGTAACTTAATCCCAGCTAGTAATTCTAGTTTAATGGTGATTTATTTTCAAAGCTTTAATTATCTGGAGATTTGTATTAAACTTTGAGTATACTGAGAAATAACTTTTAAATATATAGAACAGTGAAAGAGAATTGTTTATTAGATCTAAAATTATTTATTATTTAATAGGAGCTGCTTATTGATATAAACATTTATTAAAATAGTTAATGCATGACGGTAAGAAAAATTAAATATGTATAAAAATAAATATTAATAAAACTGAAACGAAGCATTTTATTATAAATAAAAGTGTTACTTATTCAATTAGGTCTTTTGAAAAAAGAGAATGCTTATGTATTCTTTTTGAGAAAAAAGTGACATTAGTGAAAATTACCACAAATTTTCAGACAAGTTCAGCTGAGGATGGCATTTAGGTTAGTTTCAGAGTTCAATTATTTGCATAATAACAGATTTATTAATAGACGAGGACTAACAGATGACTACATGGAGTCAAATTGACGTATATGCACAAAGAAATATTTTAACAGATTATTTACAATAGAGAAAAATGGAGTCGTTATAAACAAGAGCTCTAGTCGTTATTAACTTCTAAAATCGTTATAAACTTCTCTAGAGAGTCGTTATAAACTGCTAGAGTCTAGAGTCGTTATAAACTGCTCTAGAGAGTCGTTCCAGAAACGGCTATCTACAGCAGTTCCACTTATCGGAACAGACAGACAAAGTCCTTCAGATATCATAGTCAACGCACACGATTGAACTCTCTACTGAACGAAACCGACATTTGTTTTAAAGGTTCGAAATTTATAGAAGGTTGGATCCTAAAGTCTTCTAGATGATTCCACAGCGATATCATATTTTTCAACAAATTTGTCACCAAGATTAATAAAGACACCAATATGGAAACCCTGGGCACATTTTTCTGGTTGCCATAGTCTTATTTCTCAAGTTCCCACTGGGAAGTGAATTGAGCCTATAAAACTCAGTTTTCCCACTGAGAAAGAATTCCTGCAAGGAGAACAACGTGAAAGGCGTTAAAATAAAGATTTTATTTTCATTCTCTTTAACATAACAATCATCTATTGGAAGAACATTTACAAAATATGTTTCTAATTTTTTTAAAATAATTTATTTAATACATGAAATTCGTATCTTAAAAATTTAGTTTACTTTATTAGGCTTCATTTATGTTATAGTTCAGAAACTTATAAAAAATCAAAAACATAACAGTCAAAGTAAAAAACTATAACCAGTCTTTATTTAACTAAAGGATTTCAAAAACTTCAAGTTCAATGGGTTAGCCAAGGGTAAGCCTTTATATAAGGTAAGAAGAATCATTTAATAAAAAGAAGACACAATATCCGCTACAACTGAAATTCTCTAAGCTAGATTTTATCCTGGTTCACACTGAAGAATTCCAATTTAAACTTGTATAAAAATTTAGTGGTCTTTGGCAACAATTATCTCTTTCGAAAGTAATGCAATTTACAGCATGGAAATCTTCACTTGATTGAGTTCAAAAACGTTTTTATATACTAAAAAGAAAATATATTTAGTTTCAGATTCTGTATATTTGAAAAAATAACTTCGGGAAATGAACGTAAGTTCACAGAAAAAGGCAGAAATGGCACAGCACAGGGAGAGTGTGAAAAAAAGCAACTATTGGCGAAGGGCTTGGAAATTTTGAACCATGATCAAGAGACGAAGAGGATAACTGAGCTGGCACCCCTCTCCAAATTTCCTCACCACACCAACAAGAGGACTTTGAGACTCGACATATTTAACATGCATCAGCCCCGCTACACGCTGGGTCTTCAGAGGTATGGCTTCTATGGCTCGAACTCATGACACGCTAGCCACGTGTTCGTGACCATAATCACTAGATTACCGCGGTCACATAAGATAACATAATAAAATCACTTACAAAATTTAAACTTACCAATAGAAACCAACCTCACAAAATTGAAAAGCATATAAATAAAAATTTTCATTAGATTATTTTTAAAGGAAATATAATGTAATTCTGAAAAAACCATTTCTTATTCACTTTACATTTAGAGTAAAATAGTTTCAAGTAGAGTGAACTTTGTTTGGTTATGAACATTTCCATTTAGTGACCTTAATAATATTCGAAGAAGTGAAGATTATAAAACAATATATTAGGTTTTTTCCTCTATTGAATATGAACTTAAAAATAGTAAATTTTTTACATCACGGAGGAGAGAGATGTGGTAAAACTTATTAATAATGTGTATAGTACGGTACAAATATTGTAAAACATAAAATATAATTGAAAAACATCAAATATCTTAAATATATCAATTATAGAATTTAATGCACCATAATGCCTATTTATTTCCCATACAGAAAATCTAAACACTGTTATGGCTCCTTGATGTGATTTAAATCAACTCCACAGATAATCAAAGGAGATAATACTGATCATCAAGGAGATAATATACATTGTCCTGAGTGGTATATGAGCTCAGGACAAGGGATTAATAGGTGTTTACTCGATAATCAATTTTGCAAGGGGGATAGCAAGCGCGAATCCCCCAGAAAATGACTGAGAGGGATATTCCAGAATGCTATTATTCGCATCTGAGAATTGTTCCAATGAACTAAAAGACATATATATATATATATATATATAAAATATGTTTAAATTATTTATAAATAAAAACATTCATAGTTTTTGGCATTTTTTAAATTATCTTTTCATGGTATTATGTATTTAAGAGTATAATATAACACAATTTGAAAATCGACAAAAGAAAGTAAATATATAAGTGCAAAAAAAAAAAAAATCTCTGGAAAGTAATAAATAAACATTTGCACGAATAGCAAAACAAATAAATTATAATTGTTTTTAAATTAGTATGTTTAATTGCGATGCAAAAAAGGATTTTTATATTTGGACGAAAAAAATTATTTAACTAAGAAAAACTTAAAGAGAAAAAACAATGGAGAAAGATAATGGTATTAATATTATTTTTAGTTTTTGTAGGAAGATGCCTTGGATAAAAAATTAATCTTAATTTATTATTACTATTATTTACAGTTTCTAAGAGTGCATAACAATAAAATTAATTATGTATTCTTAACTTTAAATTACAATTTTATTGTAATAAATATACAATTTGAAACCTTTATAAATGAAATGTTATAATATACGCTAAAATAATAAAAAGTCTCAACCAAAAAATATATAACGTCCCTTCCTTTAAAATTAATTTAATTTATTAGAAAGGTGATGCTTTTTTTAAAGAAAAAAACTTATATTTGAACTTAATTATTTGATAAAGGTAATTAAAAAGTAAAAGCCAATTTTTTTTAACATTAAAGAATTGATAGAAATTGCTCTAATTAAAAAAAGTTAATTTACTTTAAGCTTAAATTAACCTTGCTAAGTAAAAAGGAACGAAATTTTCTATAAAGAAACAAAAAAAAAACAATGTCCTATTCAGTTCTTTTTGATTCCAATTGGTCATGTCCATGGTCTAGTGGCCAATATTATTTGTTGATTCGGGGGTTCTAGTCACGTGGTCACAATAGCCTACTGGTTTTGGTTGTAGCCAATGTTTTCAAGTCACGAGATTGAGTCCTGGTGCCGCTGAGTGAGTGAATATTAACGTCGCACTGATTAGCAACACGAGGGCTTTTGGTGACGGTCCGCGTAATTTTGAACCATGGTCAAGTGACGCGGACGACACCTGAGCTGGCACCCCCCTCTCCTAACCACCACACCACACCAACGGGAGGACGTTTGAGCTCTCGACAGACTTAACGTGCATCACGCCTCTACACGGCGGGTCTTTAGTGGTACTGGGATAGAACTCATGACACGCTAGCCATGATCCGATGCCTAGACCACTCGGCTACCGTGGTCACCTGGTGCCGCTGAAGACCCACCGTGTAGGGGTGTGAGAATTATATTAACGTTGTACTATAAAGCAACATAAAAGACATTGGTGACGAACCTTGTAATTTTGTGCCTCAGTCAAGTGACGAGGACGATATCTGAGATGGTACTTTCTCTCTTAATTACCACACAACATTGAATCTCGACAGATTTAAAGTGCATCGGTCTCCTCAACATGGTGTGCCTGAAGTGGCATCAGGATTCAAACCCGCGACACTTTGGCTAAGAGTTCGCAACCATAACCACAAGGCTACTACGGTCACTCTCCATGTTGAAGGGGGAAATGCACCTTAAATCTGTCGTGGATTAAAGTTCTCACTTTGGCGTGGTGTAGAAGTTTTCAGAGTGGATTGAGAGTTCAGGTGTTGTCCCCGTCACTTGACAATGGTTCTAAGTAAAGAGAGTCGCCAACATCCCTCATGTTGCCTTAGAGGGTGACTTTACTAAACACACACACTACAGTAGTCATGACGTCATTAAAGACCACCCTCTCGAGATAGACTCTGTGTCGCATTAACATTTCATCTGACACATTAAATCTGTCGAATGCCCAAAGTTCTCATATTAATATAATGTAGAAGTTTGGAGAGGAGTATTTGTGCTCAGGTATAGAACTGTTTACTTGACAGTAGCATAAAATTACAAGGTTCATTGACAATAACCGGTGTTGCTTCCGGCACGTCATTTTACAATCAGATTTAAGATTTAAACATTGGATTTATCAGTAAGAATATATTTTTAAAAAAAATATTTCTAAATAAATTATAATACAAAACTCACCTTTTCGTTATGACTAAGTTTATTCTGAAAAAAAAAATGATTGACTACCAAGTCAAAAAAATATATTCATATTTTTCTTCTACATCAATAATAACATAAATTTCAACTTTTTTCATCGTATCAATACTAAAAACTATTTTTTCTTATTCACGGGACTCCAAAACTTTTAAAAAAGACTTTGATAAAAATAAATGAAACAAAAACAAAAATTCTCAATGACACAAATTCTTGATCCACTCAGACCACCGGCCAAGCTGTTTAAATCGAAGAAAAAGGGAAAATTTCAAGAACAAAAGACCACTAAAGGCCAGTTTCCTCAATTCTCTTAAGCCCATGGGCGATGATCGGTAACTTTGGGACCATAATGGAACATGCAATTACTCTTCCCTAGAAGCTACCAGAAGAGCCACTCTTCTCACGAGAACGGAGTATCCCTAAGGGGAGGACCACAAGAGAAGACACTGAAAAATTATTTGCTTAGAACGGAGTTCCTTTGAGGTTTTCGCGAGTACCACGTTGTGCTTGAATAAACTAATACCACTCGTGGCCATTTTCCATTTGTTGAGATTGGACTAGAGAGTGACGATTAGTGTTTGGCCTAAGGAGCTGCAAACGTAAGCTGGAATTAAGAATTTGTTTCTGCTGGAGTGTTGGTGTATGCTGAAAGCGACAGTTTTCGTGATTTCTCTCGATGGAAAAGTGGAAAATGTTTTCAGAATTTATCATCGAGGTGTTTACTTAATTTATGGGGTGCTCAGAAAACGCATTTATTAAGTGGCACTGAAAGAACCAAAGATATTTAGTTGTTCAAAAAGGAGGAAATTAATACCTTGCTTTATTTTCAAGATATATAGAAGATTAATGCAGAGAATATTTACATTAGTTAGAATGAGGAATTAAGAATCTTATATTGTAAGCTTAAGGTTACTGACTACAATCAGCCTTTATTTTGCAAAATCATATAAATGAATCCTTTTTTTTATGTTTAGTATCACGTAAGAGGGACATGGTACGATTTAAGCAAACATTTTTAAAATTTAAGAATTTTCAAAACTTTTTTGGTTGCCTTCTATGTGTGTATACTATGTAAAACAGATTTTGTGCTCAAAATTGCATAAAAAGCTAGCCATTTAATTTTTCAAGGAAAAAACTTAAATTTTTTTAAGCGATTTTAAAATGCTACTTCTCCTACAAAAATTTACTTATACGCATGAAATTTAATTTACAATTACGTCAAATGTATAACAAAAGTTGGTATGGGTTTTGCGACAACATGATTAATATTTGTAAAATACTTCAATTTGTGAATGCCTATTGAAAATTCCATAAAAATGTATAAATTATGAGTTCGGTATTTAAAAAAAATAAGTATTTCTTTGATTCAAAAATACATACCAACTTTTGTTACATGTACTATTAGCAATAGGTAAAAAAAATTCAAAGAATTAGGCACAATAGAAAAAAAGCCTTAGCATTTTAAATGAAAACAAAATTGTTATTTTATCTTTTTGAGATAAGTAAGCTTAAAGTTTTGATTTGCCATAGGTATGTGAATAAAAGCGAACGTAAAAGCTTTCATAATTCTGCGTTTATTAAGTTTAAAGCTTTCAAATTTTGTGAGGTTATAAAAAAGTATATAAAAATAATTTAGGCTAAAAAAATAAGATTTGATTTTTTTGACCGATTTTCAAAAATCGAACCAATTGTACGGTAACCCCTTACATTAAAATATGCACATAAAACTGTTTTAAGAATATTATTTCAAAAAAATAATTCTTAAAAATACGCTTTTTTGGAAAAAGAATAAAGAAACAATTAATAGTTTTAAATCATTTTCTTTTTTTGGAAAATGCTTCTAAATAATATTAATTTTATATATTTTTTTATACATGTTAAGAATTCTTTACATATCGAATGGTAAGAATTTTGAAGAATTCTCATTATTTTCAGAGTAACTCTCAATTAAAATAATATAACTGATGTTTTCTCTGCTAAAATTTCCCTTCTCTGAATTATTTAAATATGAATAAATCAACTTCTAAATTATATATTTCAAAAGTTCTAGTTCAGGTGTTTTGTGCAGAAGTCTTAGTTATATATATATAGAAATTATAATCTTAATATTAATTTACAAAAATTTAGAACTCTAATAAATTTAGTCTTAAAAGAAAACTACATTAATTTTAATGGTTCTCTGTACAAACAAACCAAAGGTTTGCCTCCAGGTGGCCCTGCTAGCAATAGTTTGGCTAATTTATATTTACACTTTTACGAAAATAATTATATAATTAATAATGATTATTACATATTTAGATACATAGATGACCTAATTATTTTTGGTAAAATAATAATTTTAACCCCAATATTAATTTTTATCTGGAATATTTAAAGCTAATTAAAATTAATAGTAATCCAGTTAAAATTAATTACTTGGATGTATCATTGTGTATTAAGAGATGATTTTAATTTTAACATTCTTAAAGTACCTTACTGGAATTCCAACATATATCAGTTTATAGAAATATTATTTTCAATTATATTTATCGTAACAACGTATTAGTTAGTGATAAATTTAATATATATTTAAATCTTAAAAACTTTATTAAACATTGTATGGAACACAGTTACCCTCCTAAATTTATAAAAAGTTACCTAACAGTTAAATAAAAAAAGTTATTAGTTGTACAGTTTATAGATAGAAGGCGCCTCTAGCTAAGTAAATTAACAATATTATATTTTTAAAAAAATTAATTGTATATGTCTGGGTGGTACTTTTATTTTCTATAAATTTTAATATAAAATATAGAGTTTTTAAATGTGTATATATAGTATTAATGCTACTTTATCAAAACGTAATAATTTTATGCGATACTGTTATTGTCCATAGTCGGGGTATATGATTCACGTGGTAAGTCTTTATCTAATAGTTTAACTTGATTTTAAATATTTTAGTAATTATTACAGGCTATAATATTATCGTTTTACATTAATAGATTATGGTTTTATCTATAATGATAGTTAAACTTCTCTAGAAATTTATTGCTTTCCCTATGGCCCAGAGTATTGGCAAATTCAGGTGAAGGTTGGCTGGCCGAAAAACATTGTTTAAACCTGCATTCCTGGTTCCTAAGGCCAGGAGTTTGCTCTAGTATTTCTGTGGCTAAATCTATTCTATCATGACTATAGTTATCTTAGGTATATAACTATTTTTTGTATATTTTTGTAATATATATATATATTATATATATATAAGCTGAATATTATTATTATAGAAGTATTTTAAATAAAAGGAGAACGTTTTCAAACCATGTCATTTGTTCTTTTTTTGCCATAAAATTGCATTTAAATAATTTTTTACTGTAATAAAAATTTAAGAACAATATATATATATATTTTTTTTTACATTTATAAACCCGTGCACCACCGAACGTATAACACGGGTAAACAACACAGACAGAAGAAAGGATTACAACACAAACATCATGCCTTCTCGGGATTCGAACCCAGTCCTGCGCACCGCAGTCAGCTTCACTGACCACTATACGATGGCGGAAAAACAATATATTGTAACTATATTTTAATTTAAGTAATACTAAATATCAAAAATATATTTCATTTATAATTCATTTATATTTCATATAATTCATTTATACGCCTTTACAAAATCAAGGGTTTCGAACGTAATCAAACATCTTAATAGATGTAGAGAAAGCTTGAATTTGTGAATCATATAGCTGTTGCACAACAAAAATAGTTTACTATTATTCTCTTAGTATTTTCCTTAATAAATCTCATAACTTTTATTACTTTAACTTGTAAAGTATGATACGCGAGTATCTTAAAAATGAAGTTAACTTTCTTTCTTTGCTGCTTATACTCGAAGCCGCTCTTTTCATAATAACTATAAATGACTGCCCAAAGCAGCAGAAAGGCCCACTAGTGATCACTAACTTTAAGTAAAGGCCAAGTGAGGAAAAAATCTAGTCGCTATGAAAAGCTATCCAAGTTCTTTGCCCACTATTTTGTTAATGACATGGGTTGTCTTTGTGAAACTTATGTTAATTATAATATTGATATTAATTATTATTATATTAATAATAATTATACTAAAAAGAGACTTTATCGAACTAAACCCTCATTTACTACCTTTAGTTTAATCTTCCACCATTTGCTAAGATCCAGCGTTCTACGCAATTATATTATAATTTTATGTGGGTGCATGTGTGAATAGCTATTTGTCATATAAGTCAAAAGTCGAGGAGAGGATACATATGACTGCATTAATATTCTTCAAATGTATCAAACTTTGACTTCAGCACACGTAAAAAATTTTTTCCTTTTTTCAAAACTAATAACAAATCTTTGTGCTCTGATTATAAAGAACTTTATGACTTAATTTTTCAGACATCACCCCCTTTATTGGTTACTTAATTTTAAATTTCGGAGCTGTTTTCTTCAAATATTAAATGGGATGTTTCTAAACAGTGTTTAGTGAACAGTAAACTTTAGTGTTTAATTGTCTTTTCAAAAATTTCTTGCCAGATGAAAAAATTAAACAAAATTGTGGATGCTAATGTGTTTCGAAAAAAATCAACGAACTACTTTGATGATTTCTTTCCTTTACAAAATGATATTCAATAATCACTTACTCGCATGAGCCATTTTCGTGTTCTGGACTCATTCCAAGATTTTCAGAGATCATTCGAAGAAAGGAAAAAAGAGAAAAATTTACTTAGATGGGAGTTCTCTCACGTTCTTTTAAAGAAAGTATTAGGGCGAAAAGATACTGAAATAATTTGTTCGAAAAATGAAAGCACATAAGAAAAACTCGGTTCAGTTTTTTCGTTTGGTTAGAATCATCAAAAGCTAACATAAAGTTTAAAGATTATGTTCAAATTTTTGAGCTTATACGGATCGTTTTTGGAAGCAAAGATACAATACCTCATATTAATTCAAAACATTTTTAATTGATAGAAGGCCCATTACAAATCACTTACTGGTACCTTATTTAACTTTTTTATGCAGTTGCCCCCATTTTCCAAGCATTTGGTATGCCTGCATATAAGTTTTAATATATGCTTTACTCATTCACTGCTTGACAATTGCCAAGGAACAAGTGATTTACGCAAAATTGTGTCTCAGACACAGCTGACCAATAAAAGCAAATTCAAGCACAGAGGGCGTGGTAGACCAGGATCTGTATAAATGACAATGTAAAGTCACTGAAGGTGGAAATGCTTTGTGAAATTCTGCCGAGGGTCAAAATAGGAACACCAGCTCTTTAGAGGATCGCTTTGTAGTCCTCGTGGCAAAAATAAACAGAAATTTCACTCCTGGCCGGATAGCTGTAAACATTACTACTGCTACCGGTACGCATGTTTCAGCAAGTACCATGGCAAAGCGATGGAATTGAAGTGGCGTGCTTATCCGGTAGGATAGAACCAGGTACCTTTGGATCCGAAGCCAAGTAACTTATCCACTACACCAAAATGATCACCTTGGTGCGGAGGTAGTTACTGGCTTATATAGATGGTACCGCTACATACACCCCACCAGTGAGTCGGTGGAGGCGAACGAACGATTTATTTGTTTAAAGCTTGTTATTGCTGCTGCGTCATGAGTTGTGACGGCTTTGTTGATTGCATCATATGTGAGACGACTTTGCTGCGCCGAGTGGGTGCGGCGACTTTGCTGCGCCGAGTGGGTGCGGCGACTTTGCTGCGCCGAGTGGTGCGGCGACTTTGCTGGTCGAGAGGGTTCGACGACTTTGCTGCGTCAAGTGAGTTTTGACGACTTTGCTTGCAGGTAGATGGCATCACGTCCGGGTCACCAATGAAGTGGCGCGCTTATCCGGTAGGATAGAACCAGGTACCTTTGGATCCGAAGCCA
Organism: Trichonephila clavata; assembly: GCA_019973975.1. Lineage (NCBI taxonomy): Eukaryota > Metazoa > Arthropoda > Arachnida > Araneae > Nephilidae > Trichonephila > Trichonephila clavata. The sequence continues at coordinate 21,486 of BMAO01026866.1, read as the reverse complement.
AGTAACTTATCCACTACACCAAAATGATCACCTTGGTGCGGAGGTAGTTACTGGCTTATATAGATGGTACCGCTACATACACCCCACCAGTGAGTCGGTGGAGGGCGAACGAACGATTTATTTGTTTAAAGCTTGTTATTGCTGCTGCGTCATGAGTTGTGACGGCTTTGTTGATTGCATCATATGTGAGACGACTTTGCTGCGCCGAGTGGGTGCGGCGACTTTGCTGCGCCGAGTGGGTGCGGCGACTTTGCTGCGCCGAGTGGGTGCGGCGACTTTGCTGCGTCGAGAGGGTTCGACGACTTTGCTGCGTCAAGTGAGTTTTGACGACTTTGCTTGCAGGTAGATGGCGCCACGTCCGGGTCACCAATGAAGTGGCGCGCTTATCCGGTAGGATAGAACCAGGTACCTTTGGATCCGAAGCCAAGTAACTTATCCACTACACCAAAATGATCACCTTGGTGCGGAGGTAGTTACTGGCTTATATAGATGGTACCGCTACATACACCCCACCAGTGAGTCGGTGGAGGGCGAACGAACGATTTATTTGTTTAAAGCTTGTTATTGCTGCTGCGTCATGAGTTGTGACGGCTTTGTTGATTGCATCATATGTGAGACGACTTTGCTGCGCCGAGTGGGTGCGGCGACTTTGCTGCGTCAAGTGAGTTTTGACGACTTTGCTTGCAGGTAGATGGCATCACGTCCGGTCACCAATGAAGTGGCGCGCTTATCCGGTAGGATAGAACCAGGTACCTTTGGATCCGAAGCCAAGTAACTTATCCACTACACCAAAATGATCACCTTGGTGCGGAGGTAGTTACTGGCTTATATAGATGGTACCGCTACAGAATCAAAGAGGTTTGTATGCACGAAAGTCTGTTCGTTGCATTCCACTTCAACCACGCCATCTTCGTGAGAGATTACGCTGGTGTAAGGAACATGTTAGTTGGGATAACCAAAATTGGTTTAGAGTTATGTTCTCCTATGAATATTTTTTCATTATGACAAGTGATTCTGGCCACCAATTACTGTAGAGAGAGAACGTGGAACACGTTATGCACAAAAGATTGCTTGTGAACGTAATCGGTACGGCCCAGGTGTAATGGCGTGGGCAGGCATCATGCACAATAGCAGAACACCGCTTCACATCTTTGAGCGAAGAAGCTTTACAACGCAACGGTATTGCAGAGATTATTCTGGATAATGGGCGTATTTATAGGGGTGCTGTAGGTTTAGACTTTCTGTTTAAGGACGACAATGTGTGAGCTCAGTGAAGCGTTGATGTATCGGACACACTGCAAAATGAAAATATTCTCCGTATTCAATAGATTGCCTACTTTCTCGACCTAAATCCTATTGAACATGCCTAGGATGCTCTTGGAAGACATGTTCTGCAAAGAACCCTCCTTCCCCGTACAGAGCAAGAGCTGAAAACCGCCTTGAGACAGGAGTGGGACAACATCCCCCAAGGACTCCTCGATAGTTTAGTGAAGAGTACAGAAAACAAATGTAAAATGTGTATCAGTGTCCATGGTTAACACCCATATTACTAAGGTATTCATGTTTACATCATTCTGACATGAAGATCCATTTTTTGTGGTTGTTTGGAAATCATCCAAGAGCCATCTTTTTATTTTTAAGTTTTTAATTCTTCGATGTGGCGAGATATCTGTACCATTTGGCACTATAATAAATGCACATCGTCCCTACTAAATATCTTCTTCAATCATTGTTTATTCTTAATTATTCCGAAAAGCGTAACTGTTCCTTAGCAATTGCCAAGCAGTGTAGAAACTTACCACCTGTCGTCAAAACCCCACATATTTTAACATCATTGTCTTATCTCTTATTATTCGTAGATGATTTTTTCTGTAAGATGTTTTTACCACAAATTTCTTCGTCAGTTTTTTAATGAAGGAGATGTGTTATTTCTACACTCAATTGAAGGAGCATAGGAGATTACAGAAACAGTTGCTCAAATAAAATGTAAAATAATGGTTGAAAACACACGTAACTTCCTAAAATTATAAGTCATAACTAATAACTAATAAAATTTAACACTGAAATGTCTATAGTTTGCATATTAAATAAAAAATACATAACAATACACAAGCATTTTGAAAAATAAGCATGAAAATTTTTTTGGGTTAACCTAAAATTGTAACACGATATTTAAGCTGGTGTCTTGTTTTAATGATGTGTGACTTAGAGATCAAAAATTTCTGTTCCATTAATTCCAGATTAGATTAAAAAAATCCCTTTTATAACCAATTAATGCAAATAACAACGTAGCAAGTTCTTTTATAAGAAAATAAATGATCTTTTAAATATGTTACAGACGTACGTATTATCGAAGCTAGAGATTTCTTCTCGTAAATTTTGTATGATGAACCATTTTTATTTCAATGACGACAGTATATATGTTAAGACCAAAGCCCATTCGACCAGTTCGCGAATTGGCTGGCCAATTCGCGTTTTGGCCAAAGTCCGAAGTATGCAATGCATATTATATATTCTACTTTGGCTGTCCATTTCGCGACGTGGCTGGGAATTCTTGACCAAAGCCCGATGCGATAATGGTAGATTGATCGGTAGTCAATGCGATCTGGGATCTTTAATATTAGGTCTATGGAACAGAAAAAGATTAAGGATCACTCTTAAAGGTAGTTGACAAATTGAGTACTCAATTTGCCTTTGTATTCATACACGATACGCAACGCATTTGCTCAAGATATAATCCGTCATGTTGAAGGGCCCAAATCTAATCTTCTTCACGTTCACGTTGTTACAGCATATACGTTCACTGAATAATTTCTTTTATGGCTCTAATATGGGAACAGAACTACCCAAGATCATATTTTTATATATTACAGGCTTATTCTTAACTCTGAGGTATCACTTGTATTTGAATTCGTTTCTGAAACAATTGTACTTAAAAATAACAGTACACAGAAGTACTCATTTTTAAATGCTTCATTTTTAACAGTGTAAGACCATCTGCTCTTGATTTCTTTTTTCCTACTTTGGCCGATCGTCTCAAGCCACTTCGCGAATTGGCCGTCCAAAGCCCGAAATCAAAAGATAGAACATTGGCCGGTAAGTTTATAGTAACGTTAGAAAAAACACGAATTAGCCAGCCAATTCAAGAACTAGCTAATTTCGGGCTTTGGCTGTAACATATATAAAATCAATAACCATATTTATTTCAATTATTCATTTTTAACAGTGTGTAAAACCATGTGCTCTTGATTTCTTTCTTCCTATTTTGGTCGATCGTCTCAAGCCACTTCGCGAATTGGCTGTGTAAAGCCCAAAATCAAAAGAAGATCCAACATTGACTGGTAAGTTTACGGTAACGTTAACCAAAACGCGAACTAGCCAGCCAATTTAAAAACTAGCCCATTTCGGGCTTTGATTGTAACATATATAAAATCACACAATAACCATATTTATTTCAATAAATATATTATTTTTCATGAGTAAAAAGTATCGTTCTTTACAAATATACATTCCACAAAGGGAATCCCATCCCTTTTAATAATAGAAACTCGTTGAAACTTATTGACCAGTTTCTTTAGTTTCAAACAATTTTATTTCACTAGGCTTTTCGGGCATCCTTCCTTTCCAAAAATAAAGATTTATCTAATGCACTCTTTCAACCGACTCGAGTTAATACTTGCGAACACCGCTCACTTCCTTTTCTCCAGCAACCTACCTCCCCTAATAAAAATATCGACTCAATAAAAGACACGAGAGGAAATGATGCATAAAAAATTATCTTTTATTCTCACAATTCTTCCATCGAGACACTATATGCAGAAAAGATCCGTAAAAATGAAAAAGTAAATACCACAAAAATCGATTTACTCTTGACCTTACTATCGTTTTTGGTCTTATATCACACAGCGGGAGTTCAAAGAGATGAAACGGGGTAAAAATAGGATGAAAGGGTGAGAATTCCTTTCAGCCTCAAAAACCTCGACCTAAGATTAAATCTTAGGTTGGTGAATAAATATAATCTACATCTCTGTGGAGGTTACTATCTTTTTTCTTTCTTTTTCTTATTCACCTCTGTCCCATCATACATAATACAAGAATTTTCATTGCGGCCAGGAACGTTGACTTACGGATTTGATGGATGTTAGTAATCCAGTGAAGTACAGTAAAGTAAACTTTTTCTTCTTCGACCGATATCGTCTGGCGTGTTTGAGTTGCCAACGGCGGTGAACTAATAATTTCAGAATTTTCAGAAACCGTGTTTGATTGGAGTGAAAAAAAAAAAGAAATTTTGGGGCTGTGTGTATGTAAAAGATTGGGAGAAAAAGTAAATTTTGTATTTTGTTTTTAATACTGCATCTAGTAATCATTGAGAATATTTTTAGTAAGGAGGAAATACAGCTTTATATATTTGAATGAAAAGAAAATTTCCATTGTTATTTGAAAATGTAGTCATCAAATCCTTTTTGAAGATATAGATGTATGCGTAAAGCTCTGCACATTTGTAATAGATGATTCCTGTAGTTATAAATGCTGTGCAGCAAAAATTCTAAGATTAAATTTAGGAATCAAGGCTAAAGTGTAGCCTTTGGATTTGGCAATGTTTATCTAGATGCCAGAATGTAAATTTGACTCTTTATCACTTCGGCTTCACTTCATTACTTTCGGTAGTTGGGCGACTCATTTTGGTTGCCAAAATATTGACTTCACCAAGTTGCCTCATATTCTACACTTAAAATTGAAATTAATATCCATAATTCAATGCAAATTAGATTAATTTCAAGCAATAAAAATACAGATATTTCGGTGTATTATGCGTGTCGGCGTATAATATGCTCCTCTACTTTCAAACCGCATTTTTTAATTTTTAGATATATTCGCCGCATAACATGAATCTTTTTTTTTAAAGAAGAAACCCAAAATGTGCACCTGCAGTGCTCTTATATTTTGAAGTATTATACCAAGCCTTTGAACAACGGTATACCTCTAGAATTAAAACTCCAAAATGCAAGGGAAGTAGTGTTAGAAAGTATTGTGGATGTTATATGGTGAAAAAACACTTACAACAAGAAGTCAGTTGGATCATGGCAATCTAAAAATAGTGTGTAAGTTGACAATAAAAGCATGGAATGAAGCTAAACATAATGCAATTCATTTAAAAAATGAATTATATCACACATCATCTAGAAGAAACGGAGGATTATTAATTTATGGATGACTGACAGTGATCGTAAAAAAGAAACATAATTTAATGATGAGCCTAAAGATGCAACAGAAGAAGAATATGATGAACTGTTCATGTTTTCAATATTAAAAGTCCATAGTCTTTAATCTTATACTGCAGCCTAATATATTTTATGAACATCCCTTCATAGCTTGATCATACTTTTTTAAAATTAAATATCCTTAAATAAAAATGAATTTATATATATAAGTGCAGAAGGTCGGTATATTTATGAAATTCGAGAACACAGATTTAAGTTTTTTAGCAGAAAATAAAATAAGTTTCTTAATAAATTTCATTTGTCATATTCACCAGAAATTTTTTCTGGAATACAAGTTTTAATGAAGTGTGTTTGCACAATATAATTTTTTATTTTAATTTTATTACTTTATCTTTTAGTAGTATTTTTTTTCAAACGATCTATTATGAAGTAATTGGACTCATTTATAGGAAATTCAGCCCTCCCCAAGTTTTATGTTAAGCAATTATATTAAATTGTATGTTTCTAGAAACTTTACACATTGATTCGAATTTGCTTTTCGTTTTGATAATTGTTCGTTTCTTGATATATCTGGATTCTTCGACAATTTGAACCCCGAAGATTAGTAATCTTTAAAAATGCCGATGTAAAAGTGTCATAAAAATGTATCGATTTGTATACGTTCACAAAATTTCCTACTGTTGCCTTTTTTAAGTTTTAATTTGTTATAAAACAACTTACTTTTACAAAAACGTGAATTTAACTAAAATATAGTTATTAATCATGCAAAAAAATATTGATTTGGTTATGTTCATAACATATTTTTTTTTTATCTGGCCACGATTTTTTTAAAGTTTTAATATGCAGTATTTATTCGAATCTAAACAGCCATCAATTCTAAACCACACTTTTTTTTGGTGAAGAAATAAAAAAAATATGTAAAAATATTTATCGATATCCAAAATTTACGAATTCGAAGAAATTTGAAATGAGAACTGATAGGAGTGAATAAATAATACATTGTACCGGTATTAAAATTTTTTAAATACATACATACAATTGCTTTTATTCTACCACCAGATTTTCATGTTAATTTCCACCTATCAAATGATTTTTTCTGCCTCTTATTCTAAGCCGCATCCTATTTTCAGTAGAATTATCATTGAAAAAAAAAGAGTGGCTTAGATTCTATTAAATACGGTATTACGAAACAAACGTTATCAAAATGTGAATTTCACTAAAATCTAATTAACAATACATACGCTCATGTATTGAAGAATGAATACACTATTTAAAAAAGAAAATTATTGAGAACAGAGATAAAAAAAAAGCAAGTTCTTAAGCAATCCATCAAATTGTCATTTAATGTTTTTTTCCGTGGTCGTATTTAAGTTCAGTGCAACGAGTAAAAGCCCAAACACAACATTATCTTTTGTAAAAATATTAAAATATCGAAGTAAAGAAATAATACCTAAAGTTTAAGCAAATTCGAACAATTAAAGGTATAATAGAACCTTAATTAGTGTAATCTATAACAAGAATGGAAATTAAAAACATATCTGGAGTAAAAAGATTTTTCTTAGTTAAAAGAACTTTCCAAATTTTAGCTTAGTCATTTTCAAAAAGAAAAATTTTGTAGTGATAAATTTCTGAAACATGGAAGTTGAATTCGATGATATTTAAAACAAGTTTAGAAAATTAGAAATAATGTTCTTTGTTAATTAGCTACTCCGGAGAATAAAAGAATTCTATTTGATTTAAGATCTTCCATAGGTAGTTTATGAGCAATATATTCTAATTCTTTTTCTTCTAGTTCTTTGCTTTATTTCACAATTTTCAAGGAGAAACACACGGAGTTTTGAACTTAATCTTAAGTGCGGACTAACAACAACAAAAAATAATGCTTCTTAAATAATTACGCTAGCATTTTGAGATTGCTGAAATAATTGCACACATTTCTGCAACATCATGAGAAATAAATAAATCGAGAAATATTAATTAGTTTCATATAAACCAAATTACAAGATAAAAAAGTCGATTGAACACAAAACTTTTGCCTTTTAATCATCAAATATTACTTTGCTGAAAGTAAAGAAATAGTCTTAAATGTTTAACATGGTTCTAATTATTTAAATAATTGTTAAATGCCGATGTCGAACAAACCCGTCACATCTAAGGAACCATTATCACAAAAAATATTCGATATGCTGCACAGTGAACCCAGTCTAGGATAAAATATCCTACCAGGCCATTTTATTTAGTATATATTCAAAATCTTATTTAGAATCTTTTTATTTTACACCAACTGTCACTGTTTTATCTTGAGTTGTAAGAATGAAGCAAATTATACAAACATCAAATTTAAATTAAAATACATATAACTTTTAATTTTCTATATTCATGATCTCTAATAAGTTCACTATTATATTGACTTGTGTTTTACAATTTTTATTTCATATTGATTTTTATTACTGAATTCTTCATACACTCACAAGATAGCGCCAAAAGTTATAATTTTTTTCGATTACTTTTACTCTTATTTAGATTTTTATTGAAGAAATCCCATTGGTCTAGATTTTCCAAAAAATATTTTAAAATTTTTATGGTTTTTTTTCGTGTTTTATTAGCTATAATTTTAATTTGCTTAAAAGTATTTTTGAATTTTTTGCTATGTGTGATACTGTTTTTATTACGGCGGAATTTTATTAACTTTTTACGTGTTGATATACTAAAATGGTTTCTTAAAAAATTAACTCCATTTATTTAGATTTTTAGCTATCTGGCTTTGATAAGAAGATTAATGTTACGTAGTATTTGTTTTGGAAACTATGTTATAGTACTTTAAGTATTAATAATTTAATTTTATGTTTGTAATTTTAGTCTTTTTAGAAATTTATTACTACACTTTTCGTTTCCATTCAGCCCAGTAGTACAGGCAAATTTCGGGGAAGTTTGACTGGCGTTAAAACTATGTTTAAATTAGCAATCTTATTCTTAAAGCTAAGAGTTTACAGTTATGCTATGTGGTCATCTTTTCTTGAACTCTATTGTCTTGATATATTTATATTATTTCGATTACTTTTGACTTTGTTAGATTTAAGGAAATTTAATATATGTAGTAAAATACGTTTAACTCGAAAACGCTTAAGATGAAGTATAGGTTAATACGAAATAATACAACAAGTTCTGACAAGCTATTATGTATTTTCAATGCATTTTTTCTCTTTACACGAAATGAAAATCATTTAACACGAAAAGATTTCGCTTTTGGAAATGAACAAAATATTGGAAACACCAGCAGCTCAACTGTATAATAGGCAGAATTCGTTGCAGTAGATGATGATAATGTGCGTTAACAGCCCCAATTTTGTCAAAGACATTTTAGAGTTTGTAAAAAGCTCAAAAAAATATCATTGATGCAAATTCCAAAAACGAAAATGAAAGGAATAATGCAAAACACCTGTTCTCACATCTTCCAAAAAGAGGAACGTCATGAAAAGTTTGCGCAGTTATTTTGTCGCAAGTTCCAAAGGTAAAAGGAATAACAGAAATATCGACGTTGAACGATTTTTTGACAATTTGACTCTAAAGAAAGACAATTTTAAGAAAATTATCAGATTATGTTCCAAAAACTAAATAAATGTTTTGTTTTTCAAAAGATTTAAAAATTTTGTATTAAATTTCATTGAGTTCTTGTAAATGTTTTTGTTTTATTGATTTTTATTAAATGCATGCATATATACATATCTATGTAAATAAAATATGCTTTAATAAACTTAAATTTGTTCAATATATGTTTTTTTTTGCAATATTCATTAACAAGTTCTTTTAATAAAAAGTATTTCAGTATTCTCAGTTTCGTGTTAACCGATTTTAAGTGTATATTGTGATTTTTGAGCTTAAATTTTGTATTTTGATATTTAATACCAATTTTTCTTCTTAGGTTTTTCTTAAATAATTGATTTTTACCTTTAAATATATCAAGTGGATATAGAATGAGTACACATTTTATTTATGAAAATTAATAAAAAATATTTTATCTATTTTCTAAAGAGGCAAATTTATTTACGCATAAATTTTCTCAGAACGTATCTTACACATTTATACACACTTATTTATAAAACATTTAAATTTTTCTTCTTTCTTTTTTCCCCTAAATTTAGAGAAATTTAAAATTTATTAATATTTTTACAAATTTAAATATTACTTACGGTGGAATTCCATCAACGTCAAATTTGTTGAAGGTGATGTGGACTCTCTCCTTGGGTTTCCCTTTGAAGAAATAGTGACATTCAGTATTTCGAGGATACAAACCAGGAAAGTTGGGAGACGTAAATGTCCCATTACTCCTGTCCTCGCTGTTGAAATTGAATCCACAGACTGCAATGAAAAAAAATTATTTACAAAAACTGACAACAGAGTTACGCAAATGCATATATACACTACTGGCTTTTAAAATTGCTACAGCAAGAAGACGACATGCTACAGAGGTGAAATTTAAACGAAAGAAAGAATGCGCTATGATACGCAAATGATTAGCTTTTCAGCACATTCAGACATGCAACACGTACAATGTCTTTAAATGAGGAAATTATTTAGCCGCTTTCTCTCATACACGAACTACATTTAAACGTTGTCTGGTGAAATGTAGTTGTGATACCGCGAGTAAGAAGCAGAAGTGCGTACCAGTACGTTTCTGACTTTGAGAAAGGTCGAAGTGTAGCGTACCGAGATTGCGGTTTATTGTATCGCAGTTTTGTTGTTCGCTTCGGTCAAAATCCAATGACTGTAAGCAGAATACGGATTCGATGGGTCAATACAGAATCAATTTGTTAATAAGGGACCTCGTGCTGGATCTCAATGGCCCCCTATTACTAACAGCAGAGAAGACAGGCATGTTACCCTTACAAGGGTTGAGATCTCTTAACCCCGCCTTGAAGTGTTGGAGGAAGTGAAGGGTGACTAGTCACTTTAATTTTGAACTATTTATTAAAAACACAAATTATAAACCTAGAATTCTTTAAATTCAATCGAGAAGAAATGGCCCTAATATGAACAATAGGAGATTAAACAACAAGAGGCTCGAATTATGAGAAAACTTCTTAAATATCCATTCTCCTTTTTTAGGATCAATCCACTGCTCTAAATATCTGAGCTATAATTTAACTATGGTGACCAATCGTCACTTTAATAAATTCAACAACTTAATCTCTGAAGCGCGCTATAAAATATAATACCTGATCGGTAGCAATCTCTCCTCCTTGTCAGATTCTCTATATCTCAATATCACTGGCTTGAAAACCTAGACTATGTATATCCGACCTAAGCTACATAATCACGGTTGCTTCTTCAGAGGGTTCGTTGCGATTAAATTCGAATTGATAGGCTAAAGATTTCCCAAGAGGATTAGAGGACGGACATGGATAGATCCGTCACACCCGCAAGGCCTTAATGATCATGCAACCACATCACGAGCCCTGAGTCAAGAACTGGGGTCGTTTGCCAGACATCAATTGTCTTCACCAACAGTTCGATGACATTTGCAGCAGCATGGACTCTCAGCTCAGAGACAATTGCTACGGCTATCCTCGACGCTGCATCACAGACAGGAACATCTTCAATGGTGTGATCAACGACGAACCTGACGACGTTCCTTGAACATCAGACCTTGAATATAAGACTTGATATAAGGCCTTCCAGGGTTGTTGCCCTAGCCTGCACGTTCACCAGATATCGCGCCAATAAAAAACGTTTGGTCTACGGTTGCCTAGCGACTAGCTCGTCACCATACGCCAGTCACTAAGGTTGAGGAGCAGTAGCATTGTGTTGAGGCTGCATAGGCATCTGTACCTGTACATGCGGTCCAATCTCTGTTTGCCTAAATGCCCAGATGTATAAGCGCTGTTACTACTGCCAGAAGTGTTTTTTGGGGTACTGATTTCTCAGAATCTATGAACCAAAATTTCTTGAAAATTTAATCACTTGTAACTTTTAGTATAATATATTTTTCCAATAAATATCATTTTATTATTTCCTTTTTTCTTTGTGTAGTAATTTTAACGGCCAAAAGTGTATATAATTGATTTATATTCAATCTTTTTTGTTTCATACCAGAAATTTGTATATTTATTTAGATTAAGAAGAATAGAAGTGGAAATTTATTACAAAAAGCAGTTAGGTTCACATTTTTCTACACTAAAGCTTGAAGTACATTAATATTAAGCTTGTCTTTGTCATATGTTATAAAAATTCGAAATTTGAATGCATTTTCAGACGAAGAAATATTTAAATAATCACATGTTCATATGAGTGGTTTTGTAATCCATGTAATTATTTAATAATAACAAATATCTCGAAATTTGAAAAAATACGCGAGCTTAAAATATGAATTATAATGTTAACTAACTTAAACTTATGATGAATAAATAACTTGAAATAACATAATACAAAGAAATGGAATTTTTGGAAACGAAAAACTATTATTCACTACCAGAAATAGAACTCTTCGCTTTATTTTATAGCAATTTTAAATAATTCTGAATGATTCCTGAATGAAAGTCATACCTTTTGTTTGTCTTTTTGGGAGAGACAAGAATAAAACTTATGTAAAATATAGAGTATTTGATGAATGATTTCTTAAAAATATTATAAAAATTCTCTCTTATGCCCTTAGGATATGGTAGGGATTATAAGAATAGAATTCTTACAGACTTTGTAACATTAAGACATTCAGAAAATCTCAGACGAAATAAATCACTTGGTATAAGACACAGGAAGAAATATATATTTTTACTGTAGACAGTAAACAACACATGGCCCTAAAACTACATTAGATAATCAATCTCTTTCACAGACTGATACAAACAAAAATTATTTGTCTTAGTTACTTTTATTACACAGAGCTGTGTGCAATAAAAGTAGTTTATATGTCAAATGAATGAAAAGGCTGACTGCACCAAATATTTTCTTCTTGGTTTGAGTTCTTTTAATTAGTAGTAAGCAAATAAATGAAGTCAAATTGTAACAGGTTTGTTTTCCTAAATGCAATTTGTTTCAGTTTCTTATTTCCAAAATTTCATTAAATAATCTACTTTCAGATATTTCTATTTGTGTGTAGGTTAAATAAAAAATTTATTATCAAAGTGAAACGCAGCAAGATTTATTTGAAACTTAATTTGTAAAATAATTTAGATAGAATACACTTTATTCAATGACATAATTCGAATTCCTTTTTAGAATAGTTTGAGCTAGTTTGTTGTAATAGCTAGATAACTAGTACTAACTGACATTAATTGGATTTATTTTCGAAAAAAGTAGTCTTTCATTATGAGTATATCTTACTCCCCTTACTAAAAAAAATTTAGAGTTGAACCTCAAAAAATTTTGGAAAAAATCTAATCCGGATATTTTTACGATTGATATGTCAGAGTAAGTACATGAAAGTTGTACGAATTGAGATATTTTTCTCAAGAGAGATTTCATTTTGTCAACGAAGTGAGATATCTGGAAATTCAGAAATAAATCAAAAGAGTTTGGAGTCGGTGAAGTGAAACCTTGTAAAAAAACCCTAAAAAATAAATGAACAATAGTAATACTCTTGAGTTAAAAAAGTTTTATTAGTGGGTTTCAACTTAAAGTTCTGATTTCTTAAAAAAATCTTCGCTAAAAATTAAAGCAACGTTTTAATCTTCAAAAAAAGATATGTTATGGTTTCAACACGATAATCCTTTAAGTTCTTATACAAATGAAATCAAAAAGAATGTTCCCTTTTAATACAACTCTTAAATATATTACAGGTTGAAAAAATTTTAAAAATTAATTTGAATTATTTCATTGTCATCAAAAATCGAAATAAATAAACAAATTAAATACTAATCGACATTATTATATCATTATTTTAAGCAATAACAATTAGTCACCGAAAAAGGTAGTGTTATTATATATATATACAGGGTGTCCAGCCTTAATGTGACCCAATAGTTAATTCCCGAACTGTTCGGTTTAGTTATGTACTTCCAATTTGAAAAATGTTTTAAAACAGGTAAAGAATGTTTTTTTTTAGGTGCTTTTTGAACCAAAACAACCATTTTGAAAAAAATTACAAAAATTAATTTTTATACGGTCCCCAGGTCCTATCACTTATATTTAGGAAAAGATGCAATGCACAAAAACAAAGTAAACACAAAAAGTTTGATTTTATTAAGATAAAAACTGGCCGAGTTATGGAACTTTAAAAAACACATATTTTCTCCATTTTATCGGCCATTTTCAAGAAGCTAGTAAGGGGCCGTCTCCAAAGTGAAATTAGTTGGACCTCTGCCAGGAAACTTTCGCTCTTGCACGTCACTTTTATGCAAATCATTTTTAAATTTAAAAGCATACATTAACAATACAACAATTGAGTCCTTAAGAAATAAATTTATTCTGTGTACGAGTAAAACATAGAAAAAATAAAATATTTGGGATGAAGAAAACATTTCAAAAGCAGTTCCAAAAAAATACACTTATATGCTGCGGCTTCAGTCTAATTTGTTGCGTTTTTGCTGATCATGACGACGTTAAAAATCTGTTGTGTAGTCACTTTCAATTGCATACAGTCGTATTCAAATATTACGAATTCTAGTATGGGAGAACGAGATGTATACAAATGAAGAATACTGCGAAATGGTACTGTTTTATGGGCAGTGTAATCGAAATAAGAGAGAGAGAGGCGGCAAGACTTTATGCCATTAAATTTCCCACTCGAAGACATCCATCTTATTGTACAATTGCCCGTGCTGTTCAACGCATGTATAAAACTGGGAGTGGTCATAGACGTATCCCCTTGTATCGTGCCACACCTCGTGCCTTCACCATTATTTAAGTTAATTTGGTCATTCTGATATAATAATGATTGGCGCATCGTTCCACATTATGCTATAATTTGAACCGAAAATCCTGTATTATTTTGCTGTTATTTGTTTACACAAGCTGTTTTAATCTTTTCGGTACAAGTTGTATTTCTTTAATTTAATTTTTATTGTTTGCCATACAGCAATGCAAATTGTCAATCTATGATGTTTACTTCTATGTTTAAAAATAACTATGATATTTTTCTTTTGCTCTTTCTGTAGATAGTGAATTACTGTTCTCAAAACTCAATTTATATACGACCCACTTTTCTGAGCAACCTGGATGCTTCAAATTTATGTAGGCATTACTCGGTCAGTTTTTATCGCAATAAAATGATACTTTTGGTGTTTACTTTGCTTTTGTGTACTGCATCTTTTTCTAAATATAAGTGATAGGACCTGAGGCCGTATAAAAAGTTAATTTTTGTAATTTTTTTGTAAATGGCTTTTTTTGGTTCGAAAAGCACGTAAAACCATGCTTTACCTTCTTTAAAATATTTTTCAAATTGGAAGTGCATATCTAAACCGAACGGTTCGGGAATTAGCTATTGGGTCACATTAAGGCTGGACACCCTGTATATATATATATACATAACATACATGATTATGATAAACTTTTTGAAGGATAATTAGCCTACCGATTTGTTAATTATTAATTATTTACCGATTAAATAAAAAATAGTTCCCTAGGTGTGTCTAATAAATAAATGTAAGATAAGATTTTCTCGTGATTACTTCTTTTAACTTTTTAAAAATGAAAGAACACAGCAGAGGAAAACTATTGGGGAGGGATTTCATCATTTTGAAATTTTCAATAATGATTGAGATAAACACCATCTGAGAGTTTCCGTCACTCTTTTAACTTCTATATACCGCAATTCTAATTGAGACCTTGTTAAAATTAGTATTCACTTCTATTACTCCACATAGAAAGTGTTTTATGGTATCGGGATTCGAAATTGTGTAAGTGCACTTAGCATACTTCGCCAATCAAAATGAGAACGGAATGCAGTGCTCAGTTAAAGTGTAAGATTTTGAAAAGAATTCCATACACTAAAATGGTATTTAACTACACTACATGAATTGAAAAATTAAGAAATGCATGGAAGGTAAATTTTGGAGCTATTTTTTTTAATAAAATTCACACTTCTGAATCACAAAAGTAATCGTTAATAAACAAAATAATAAAAATAATTACGTTATATACTTATAAAATAAAATTTAGTAAGTGTGACCGACTAGATTTAATTTGATTTTAATTTAGGCCTCAACCTGAAGTAACGCGAGAGAAATTGGCGACGCAAATTTTAATTTTTGAACCAAGGTCAAGTGACAAAGATGACACCTGTCCTGACAATCTCCCTCTCTCCAAACTTTCATACCACGCCACTGGTTGTCTTTGAACCTCCTCAGATTTAGCTTGCATCAGTTCCTCTACACGATGGGTTTTCAGTGTAGCAGTTTCAAACTCGCAACTCGACAATGCGGGCCACGAGTTCGCGACGATGGCCACTCGGATATCGCAGCTTCATGACTAATTAGAATATTATATGATTTTTGTCCCATTTTCTTGCACATCTAATTGAAAATTTGTTAAGAGGTCTCAGGGGTATTAATTTTGTCTCGAGGGGTGAAAATATAAACAACTTTCTCAAACAGGTATACTTCTTTTAAATTTAAATTAAATAATTCGAACCTTTTAAACATTATTTACAAAGGATTATGGTTTCAAAAAAGTACAAAATGTTTGAAATATAATCCTAATTTTAAAAATTATAAGCATATGCAAATAAAAAATTATTTTGTAATAAATATTAAGTAATTTTTGCGTTGCACACGCTATTTTGTAAAATAGTAGCTTTTGATGTAAAAAACTTTATAGAATTATAAAATGTATCACACACTTGTCGTAGTCTCTCACTACCCCTATGATTATTAACTCCCCTTTGCACATTATCTAAATTTGGGTATGTTGGATTCATAATTAACAACTACGTAAATAATAAATCACTATTATTTATTAATCCTTATGTTAGAAATACACAAATATTAATCAAACTTTAAGAACAACAAATTACAGTGGAGTGAGCTCAGAATTCAATTATGAACGACGGAACGCTAACTGAAACCCCGGCGGATAACGCATACAATCAAACTACGCATTATAACTTAATTTAGGAAAATCACAGACCTGATATCTCTTTAAGACAGGATTCTTGACTACTTGAAGGATCTATAGAGCGACTTCAATCCTTGATATCTTCAGTTACGTCCGAACCGAATTAATGAAGCTTTTCAATAATCTTCCTTCAGCTAACAAACTTCACTTAGTTAAACTAATCTCTAGAATCACCTTCTTAATCAATCACGTAGTTAACTCTCCATCAAAACACGTAGTCATCCTCATCTCTTCATTTCATTTCTCCTTTTATATCTCTTTCGAACTCGCTAAACCCGAAACTATCTTATTTGCATAAGTCACACTTTTAGCTCTCAGCGGGGATTGGTTAAAATAAATACAATCTTAAAAGATTTGAGAGAAGGTTAGTGAAACGCGTAAGCACCCGTCACACACTTTAAACCCTACTAATTTAAGAATAATTATCTTTTGTATTTCAAAATATTGGAAAATATTTTGAAAAATATTAAAATTTTTAAAATTTTTTTTGAAAATGTAATTTTTTTATTTTTAAAAAAAGTATAATTTATTATTCTATTTATTTAAAAATACTACGGTGTAATAAGGATACATTTAACTTTATAAATCAACTTATTGCTAGCAATTAAACCTACTATTTTAGAAAATAGCATGCGCAACGTAAAACTTAAGTAATATTTATTATATAAATATTTCTTATTTTCATATGCTTATAATTTTTAAAATAAGGATTATATATTTTAAACACTTTACAATTTTTAAGCCCTTTTTCTTTATAAATAATGTGTAAAAAATTCGAATTACTTAATTTTAATTTCAAAGATTTATATATATTTGAATATTGTTTATATTTTCAGCCCTCTAGAGAAAGTTAACACCCCTGGGACCTCTTAATAATGTAATGTAATTCAGATTTTTGGTTAGTTTGAATCCGAAGGTTAAAAAGGCTAAAAAGTTAATAATTCTTGACTAAGTCAAGTAATTTGTTCTAATTTTGAAGTAATTTGTTCTGGAGTTTAACATATATGTATATGTATATTTATGAAACTAAAGAGAAGAAAATGAAATCAATTTTGATTTTTTTGAACAAGTTAATCACAGGATTTCTTATAAAATGTAAGGTTTTGTGTTCTTACATTATTTTTATTCTTCCTATAGTCTGGTCCTGGTTGCACAATTCGTTTTGTTTTATTTAAGATAAAACTAATACTTTAAAACTTATGGCAAAATAAAGTTAAATAGGTAAAAAAAAGGAAAAGAAAATGTATGTACATTTGAAATAGTTGAGGTTTTTTTTTAAGGAGCAGGATTAAGATTTTTTAAAATGTTATACAATTTAAAATAATTAAATACAATCGAATGCTTATTTATTACGGATTCAAATAGCCTTTCAGTTTTAAACAAAAGAAATGAAATGAAAAAAAAAACTATTTAACTTAACTGATTTAAAAAAAACCCCAGCAGTTTCAGTATTGTCTCTGCTTTTTCTTTGTCTATACCAGATGGAATCAGTGCTAAAATAAAACAGATTTTACCCTATCATTTACCCTAGATTATTTCAGCCTATAAAATCTTTCTTTTTCAAAATATTTGCTCAAATTAATTCCCCTTACTCTTTTATGCCATCCAAAACGTTTAATGGACTTAAAATCTTTTTGAAAGCGTGAAACGATTTATAGTTAACTAAGTGAGTGTAGAAAAAAAATTTATATAACTGAGAACGAAGATGTTTTTTTATTAGATTTTAACTGACTGGCAGACACAAAGTGATTTTTCAGAGAAGTGATTAATAGTTTACATTGAATTTTAAAGCATCATCTAACAAAAATGTTTTAAAAACTGATAATGCTTTCAGAGCCCGATATAGAATGTTTTTATTTAAACAACTGAATTCGATCATAAACAAGACAACCCTGTCTACGAAATCTGTTAAAGAACAAAATAACTAGTATCATTATTTGATTTATAGCCCATATTTGTTTTTAAGTTATTGTGAAACATAGAATGGGTTTTTTAAAAACTAGTTACGTTTCTGAAATACTTATCTCTCTCTCTCTCTCTCAGCAATTTTATTTCAATAAAATGCTATAATTTACTAAGAAATCAGCGACAAGAAAAAAAACAATATTTGTATTCGAAAAAGAGGCTAAATATTTTTCAGTATTCTTTAAAATAAATGTCTAAGTTCCTTAGAAATTCAGAGATAAATGAAATAAAAATTAAATTGGTCATAAGAATAGTTTAATTGCTTGCATTAAATTCCGAGCCGCTGTTTGCACAAAATAGTTTTATTTTACATTTAAAAGGCAGCAAAGGATTTAACATAGAAACTAGGAAATGCTCTATAATTCATTTTATTTTTGTACTATTTTAATACAAATTACAGAGTATTTACAAGACTTGATAATGAGTATTTAAATTTCTCATACTTATTTGAGATAAAAGACAACAAAACTCGTTCGCTAAAATAAATTATTGCTCACACAGGATTAAAAATAATTAGCATAAAGCCCAAAATTATATTTGTTAATAATTCCGCTGAAACATTTTTCAATCTTTCTAGATTAAACGACTAACTTTTCTCACATACTCATCCTAAATTTAAGACTTAATCTAGCTGTAGTTTAACAAAACTAGCAAATCACACGAAAACATCTTTTAAAAACTCATGCATTATGCAAAACCATTTTAATATGTTTATGCATTCAAAAATCCGATCGAAATATTTGATCCTACAATGCTTTTAAGCTCAGTATATTGCTTTTTATTTAGCAGCTTTGTAACAAGAGCAGAAAATTTGGCTTTGAGCCTAAAAAGGATAGTACGCTTTATCTATCTGTATGTATGAGTAAAAGGACACCTAATGCCATGTAATTATGGCTGTGCGGTGTAGGGTTTGGGTGTCAAGTGTCATTCTAAAGAATATTAATTCCTGTTAGATTAATCATATATTACGTAACCTAAGTTGAAAGCATCGAAAAGACAGCCTAAAGAGATGAAAACATCTCAATTTAAGAGAGTAAAACGTTGAAAAGCATGTATCATTTATTATAAGATAAGACTCAACAATGTCTCGTACTTGAGATTTGTTGGTTTGTAAACCAACAAACAAGTTTTTAAACCTCGAATAAATCTTGTATAATAAAAGAAACTTATATTCTTTGAGGGTCAAGTGCTTCAAAGTATATATATATATATATATATACAATTTATTAAAAATTTAGTTTATTTTTGAAAAGATTACTTTTTGTTTAGAAGTGCAAATTTCCATCCTAAATGATTTTCTATCATGGTTTATGTTATTCCATTTTTTTGTGCTGTAACGGGTTCTATTCACGCTACTACTGATCCTCTTGGGTAAACTATTCTTTTTAGTTCAAAACCCCTTTCTGTAAAGATGAGTTGTTTTTATGTAAACGGGATCTTCCATTTTAATGCTAGTCGGTGAGTAGACGGGAAGATGTTTGAAAATTGAGTTTTAGGACAAAGCATAGTGTTAGTGACCGGTGGTCACACTTAGTATTGTTAATTCAATAAGGAAAGATTAAGCAAGTCTTGAAGCAAGAGCGCTCAAGTACTTGTATTTATATTACCGTTAGATTAATGAGTTTGATTGCTCTAATGGTTTATTTATTATAGTGCATTCTCAGGTTTTTGATAAAGTCTAATAAGTGGAAAAAGGAAATAAAATTGTTTAAATTGAGAAATGTCTGATTCTTACTCGTACTTTCTCACATCTGTGGTTGAAGGACCGCTACATTACTATTAGGTAAAAATTTTATTCTGAAGGGTAAGGTTAGGATCCACTAGAGCAAGTTTAAGGCTACTTCACTTCCCTAAATCAACGACAGCTTTAGAAAACACAATAATTTTACATTTTGGTCAATTGACTTTTTTTGTGTATATTGGTTACATGTAATTGGTTCTCTGTTTTAGATTTTAAGCGCACTTTGATTTGTAGGATGTTTAGTCTATCTATATATTCATCATTAATTTGATTTATTATTGATAAATATATAAATATTAGAAAGCAACGACACTGTAGTAAAAATAACACCTTACTGGCTTTGTTTTTACAAACCAATAAATTTAAAAATACATTTACACGTTAAAATTATTATTTTTATATAAATGTGCTTTCATTGCAATATTTTATTTTCAAAAATAAGTAATTTTATGAAAGAATATCATATTTTTAACTGTCAAAATCTCTCATTTTGAAGAAAAAAACTATAATACATATGTAACAGTCAGTTAATTAGTTAAACTATTAAATAGTGCTATATTGTTTTTATTCATAATGTATGTGTATCATAATGTATAATCAATAGATATTGAGTACGTGTATCATAAGCACGTGAGTTGTTATTTATTGGACTACGTCTTTATATTCATCAAATAAATTTTCTCATAAAATTTTATTGGAAATATTTATAGCTTATTATAGGTTTATTTAGTTACATTGTTTGAACGTTTGAGCTTATTAATACACAATCAAATCCCAAAAACTCGGCCTAATATGGACCAAAAGGTGGCCGAGTATGCAAAAATGCCGGGTTATAGAGAATGGGATTAAAAAGAAATGTATGGGGGTGTTTCCTTAGAAAGTAATATAATACACTTGTGTATATATTGTTTGCCTGAGAGTACAACAAAAAATAAACTGCCTAAATACAGTTAAACAAAAGAAAAGTACCGTACTTTATGAAGACACAGAGCATTTACTACATGAAAATGAAAATTAACGAATGCATAGTATACAGCAATTTACTTAATCAGATACACCTCAGAAAAATTCTTTATGAAGGAATAAAGCTGTCCATAAGGAACATAAAGCAGAAGATTGGCTACTTTTTTAAGAGATGCGCAATGTCCTGTTGTCTACTGAACTAGACTCTGTGCTTTGCTGTTTCATCACGAAGACGACGTAGGAACACTAACAAGGGACGGCACGACTAAGGAAATTCATTTCGTGACGAGACATTAGCCTTCTTGTAGCTGAACAGTGCGACGGAGGAGTACTAAAGGAGTACTACTATTGCACAAAGTCTACAAAGTATCGTCCCAAAATGAATTTCCTTAGTCGTGCCCTCCCCTTGTAAGTTCATTACTGATGCGCCTATCGTTCTAAACCCTAAAGAACACACACACACACACACACACACCACACACACACACACACACACACAAAAAAAAAAAAAAAACACACACACACACACACACACACACACACACA